>JASGCC010000132.1:717862-737083 GCA_030067915.1 Hydractinia echinata
AACAAAACAATCTTGATGACGAAGTGTTTATTGACACAACACTGCGTATGTTTGTTTATAACGTGCAAAAATATATGATTCAGACTTTCTTTTACGCGAGCTCACCTCACTTTTTTCGTTTATTTTGTAACGCAAGCATATACCAGAAAGCGTTTATTAGGGCGATAGAAAAACCTTTAGCGCAAGGTTTAATATCGCTAAATTCTTAGAAGACCTTAGGCGCTTAATAAACTAACTGACTTTACTGTTTAACTGTGTAAAACACGGAACATGGCCAACGAATTGTTTTTTATAGTGGAGGAGGCAATATAGTGATTCAGGAGGCCCAACAATGGTTAGGACTGCCGTAGAAATTTTAACACCGGAAGGATTGACTTAAACGATATTCAAATTCTGTATTATACTGCGTAGAAAGAAAGAAAAGTATTTTCGAGGTTATCTAAATCATCTCTGGAATTTTTAAATTTTGTCGGCCCTGTGGAAAGCAACTTAAAGAACTTAGTTTTGACCTTCTTAAGCCTGAACTGTTTCTCCCAAATGACACACACACACACACACACACGCACACACACACACACACAGCGTGTAAATTGTTAAATGTTTGAAGTAAATCAACCGATTAGTGTAGCATTTGAAATAATGTTACTTAATGAAGATGGTTTACAAAATGATAGTTGACTTAAAAAAAATTGATATGGTTTGTAAGAGCGCACTATATTTTTTTTTTAAATATCTTCTTAAAGCAGTTGCGAAATTCTTTAAAAAAGATATAGACTGAAAGGAAATAACCTTTTTCCTTGTGATAAAAATAAGGATTTGTCTAAAAATAATTGCGGTTTATAAAGAAGACCTCTAACTAATCTGTCTGGTATAGGATATTCCTTGTATTGTATTTAACTTTTGCGCATGCGCAATTAATGACCTAGTGAAATTATTGATAATCAGAAACATTAATTTTTCGATATCAGGGCCATGTATATGTGATCCAACTGCTTAATTATGCATCCCTGCCGATTCTGATACTGGCACTTTTGTTCAGATATTTCTATGTAACCCAAAAAAGATTGTGCTAATTAAGGTTGTACGTTTTTCTATTGATGTCGAGGTAAGAGATTGCTACACAACATTTCATGGTGTGTGTAAGACATGATATTCCAATCTGTTTGGTATCGCAATATCTCTTTAATAATAACCGTATTCCATCTCTCCGTTTGTGTGCAAGAAAAAAGCCGTGTTACGGAAACACGAAATGCGATATATAAAGGACAGGCGAACCCGTGGATTTGTCCACGGGCTACCGACTACTCCCCAATATATTTCCTAGACCGCAGTCGAATACAAAACTTACGTTTTCCCATCCATATCATTTGATTGGGCTAAATTATCTTATGATAAAACGCCCTCCTCCAGAAGTGATGTAAGAGACATTGTTTTGCCACAAAATATGACATATCATTATATTTTCGGACCTAAAATAAAGGCTAAACGGTGGAACATGCTAATCTTTAGAAAAAAATCCCTACAAAAGATTTAATGTAAAATTGTGTAAAATTACTTGATAACCGCATAAAAAGGCAAAAATGTGGATATTTGAGGAAAAAGATTTTCCCATTTTTCCCGACCACCTGTTAACGTCATACCAAACATTATCTGTCATGATAATGAAAAGTCACTAAATCTCAACTTCTGAAAAGGTATGCTTCAGAAGTCAATACAAAACTAATGATGAGAGCATTCGAAGCCTACTGGCTACAGAATAGCTATTGGACAGATAATGCTGTTTGATCATTTAAAAAATAAGTAAAGGTGGGTTCATTCCTCGTTGCTTTTTGCATTTGCTATTTGCAGGATACTTCCTAGTCTCTGACTGCATGCAGCAAGGCCGTTTGGCATATTTATGATGACTTTATTCCAAAACTGAGTCAAACTTCAAATTTTTTGAGACCACCACAATCGACTTTTACCTGACTTTATTAACCGAGACATATAATAAGGCTGCATTAAAATACGTCATTGATGAGCGTAGACGCCGACAAGAAAAATAAATCTTTTTTGGGGCATAGGCGCCTGGACTTGTCAAGAAACAAATTTTGTTCGTAATTTCAAAAACCATCACAATTCAATTACATTGAAAGTTACTTACCACACACATTAAGGCGTAATAAGTATTACTGAGTAATTTTGGGCTTGGATGGCCAGAATCTTTGAGAATAAGGGACAGAAATGAGCAACTGTTGTTGTTGTTGTTTTGTTAATGTTGTCGCTATGGGTACCAACATAACTGATTGATGCTTCGGCAACAGCTCTGATTGTTGCTATCGTTACGTGACTAAACGAAAGTTAAAGTATGACGTTTGGATATTTTTCTTTTGTTGTTTTAATTATCGTTTTCATTTCTGATCAAAACTTTGATCACCATGGCTAATTGTGTGATGCTCGTGCGAAGACAGTGGGCATCGATTAGGACATATTAATCGGATGATATTTTGATGTAATGTTATACGCGTGAGATATTATCTTCATAAACAACTAATTTAAAACCTATTAAAATAATTAAAAACCATTAAAAAAGAGTCAACAACAACAACAAAAATAAATTTTATCCTGAAATTAAAAAAAGGGAATTGAGATCTGTTTTTCGAGGCTACGTTTTAACTAGCTTATCTTTAATAAGGACAGAGACTGCATGCCATGATATCAATCTAGAGAAAGGTTTGATAACTGCATAAATTAGGTTGAACGTTTTTTAACTTAACCCTTTCCCTGCTGGGCTATTTGTGGGCTCTTCTATGTTGGTGGAAGGGGGGGGGTATTTCTCCTCTTCCCTCACCTCTGCAATTGTTCTGCAATTGTTCTCACCTCTTGTTCTCACCTCTATTGTTGTTCAATACACATGAACTTACCACAACTGCTGTCCAGGCTTTAAGTGACAACTTGGTCATAATAGCTGATGTCAGTATTATCAAACGTTATCAAATTTGTGGAAATTGGTAAAAATTAGCTAAAATTTGAGATGCATAAGTAAAAAAATAATGTAGCAATGTTAAGAAAAGCTTATAAAAAGATTTTAAAGAATTTTTTAAGATTTCACTCAACTCGAAAAAATTGCCATGGCAATACAAAACTTCTCGAAACTTAAAGCTAAATAAATGTTTGAAAAAGTAACAAAGTACATAAAAAATTATAAAAACAAGTTTAACAGGGGAAAGGATATGGGAAACCACCACGAATAGGGTTAACATTGACCAAGTTATGTTTTATTTAAAAAATTATGGTACTTATTTTATTTCCAGACATTGAGGTGCAACAACCGAAAATTTGGATATTGTCACGCGAGACGCCATCAGGATTCGTCACCTCCATGAAACAATTCATTACATTAAAAGCCATTCCTAATTAAAATTAAATTGCAATATAATGACGTAATTGGCTGAGTTAATTAACCAATTAAAAACAGCGGTTCAATATACGCTTGTAATGTCCTTCCTCATGCTGTTGTTGTGTATTGTGGCTGTTATTTTTGGTGCGTTATTGACTAGCTGTTTATGTTATGTTACTTTAACTTGTAAGTTATTGTTTGAACCTGTTTGTTGCAGTTTTCTGTTGTAAATTTAAGTTTAAGTTTATTTTTCTCCATCTAATAGTTTCAAACGCGGTTCTACAGTTTCAAACGCGGTTCTACATTTTCAAACGCGGTTTTACAGTTTCAAACGCGATTCTACAGTTTCAAACGCGGTTCCACAGTTTCAAACGCGGTTCTAGTCAGACGACCCAATGTCTTTCATCTTATTAATAAGAACCGTATTCCATTTGTCTGTTTGTGCGCGAGAAAAAAAGTCGTTCTACGGAAACACAAAATGTAATATATAAAGAAGAGAGAAACCGTGGATTTATCCACGGGCCACCGACTAGTTTGATAATACTGGTTCTGAAAAAAAACTACCTTTAAATATTACTTATAAATTTCGGAGTATAAAATGTTAGAGTCCATAAGTTTGGTTTACGTAACTAAATTCAGTTCCATCGAATTAATAAAAAGATGAGAATTTTTACGCATGCGCCTAACCTGTCCAGTTTATTGCGTTATAAGTAATTGGCACAATTAAAAACTCTGATATTAAAATGAACTTCGGAAATGTCTGTTGCGCTAAAAGGTTACCATTTACGTGGATCACCTAGCGTTGTTTTAATGAAGTTATGTGACATTGTCATAATCATACGCTGTGGCTCTGTATACGTGATACTATATTCATAAAAACTACGCTGGTTGTATAAATTACAAAGAAGAGTATGACAAGTATTGTTATTCTGTGGAAGTTGTACGTTTTAGGAAATAAAGTTTTTGAGAAGAGCTCGAGTGATTTTACACTGACTTTTTTCAGCTTTTTCGCAGTTTATAATTCTATCATTAAATTGTTGTTGTTTGTTTTTGTATTTGATGAACTGTTAACAAAAACTTTGTATATCCTCCTGAGGAAGCTTATAATAAAGTGGCAACATAGGAGATATTAAACACTTTGGAATTAAAACATCTACCATACACGAATGGGAGTTGTTACATTGTGTTATGCTAATTACACCACGTGTGCTTCTGTCACTTTTTAGAACGTGGTTATTTAAGTTTCTTGTGAGGGAAATCTTTCGACGTCTTGTAGGTGAGAGTATAAAAAGGTGATATTTTACTTCATGATAAAGTAACATTTGGAAGGACAGCTATTGGTTTGTTTTTTTATGTATTTACTAACTGTCCTCTAAGGGCAAAGTTTCTTTCTGTTTTTTTTTTGTTGCGGATTTTTTCGATAAAAGTTTTAATGTTTCATCGCGCACATGTCGCGACTGCTGTAATAACATCGTGTTTTATTTTCTTTCCCACACACTGTTTATCTTTTCTGTTGGGTATATTTTTATAACCGTGGGATGTTTTATTGATTCAGACGAGCATTCAGTGAAGTATGTTGTGAGAATTTCTTTGTGGATGTAATTCCTCTTTCGCTTGTTATGGATACAAGCATTTTTATCGGGCGCTACATCAGCATTAATTAAACATTAATATCAAGACAAAACTGATGAATTTTTACGACGTGACGAATATCATATGCGATTCAACGAAATCCAACATCGTCCCCAGGGCTCTTTTACACCGTCAGAATATCATAGGCATAGAAGAGCCCTGAGGACGTGGTTGTTGTCCGATGAGGTACAGAGATACTTAGTTCTTCCATTCTCGGTGAGAGTTTTGCGAGGTGTGTTTCCACGAGGAGCAGTGCGTTGTTATGCTTTCGATATACTTTTTGCAGTGGAGGAGAGTGACTTTCAATAACTTCAAGGGCGGGAAAAAGTCGAGACAAAGTTTGAATTTTTTCTGATATATTTTCAACGCAATTTTAAACATCCGTTTTTTTTTAGAAAATGTTCGTACCAATATGAAACGGTGAACGTTTTTTTATTATAAGAATACCAAAATTCTAATTAAATAGTCATTATCTATTGTTTTTAACATCGCAGCATGATATTGTTATAAAGTATATTCTTTTAAAAAAATGTGCATTATTTGATTCTGGCGTGAATGTTATGAAGTATCTACATAGCATAAAAAAGAAGAACGAAGAAAACATTTTTAATCCTATTTCAATTAATCAATTTTTTTATTTTATACGGATAACTAAAAATTCACAGGACTTGGCGCCAGGACTTTATGTCTTTTATCTATATAGAAGAGGTAATGCTCTGGGATCGAGGTTGCATTCTTTTCTTTAAATTATAGCAATCACAGCATATTTGCGTCCATTTAGTTTAATGTATTATTAGTAAAGTTTTGGAATTCCTAACATTATTATTTTATTAGTACATATAGCAAGTTTTGAAATCTTTTTGTTTGCGTTCAAATATTTACCCGAGCTGCTCAGGCAGGAAAGACTGACATAGCTCCACTTGAAATCGACATTCGCATGACAGTGAAGTCTTCATGGACTTCAAAGCAGGAAAGAGGAAGCTATTAGATCTTAAAGAAAGTTTTTAAACAGAACAACCTTTGGATTAATCAGATTAAAAAGCGATTAAAAAACAAAACTATGAGCTACTTGATATGGTGTTACTATAGTGATCCATCCGACATTTTTGTCTCGTCACACTCTGTTTACGTCTTTACATGGCACTAAAAAATAAGCACGGAAATCCTTTTGAAAAAATACAAACTTATTGTAAAAGGGAGTTAACGAAATGATTTTCGCATCCTAGGTTAAAAAAATCTTTTTTATGCAAAAACTCAACCGCTTTTTGTAACATTTTCTCATTCCTCCACCCTCAACTAATTTTAATTGAAAAACATCCAGCAATATTTATTTTAATTATTCACCAACCAAGGAGCTACAACTTTAAATTAAAAACGGTAGATGAAGTCATAATGTATAAATAGATGGTGACCTCATCGACTGCCTAGATCTACTTCGTGTGGCTTCACAGAGGGGCGGGGATTTTAAGACACTGCAACCCTTTCATAAGTGATAATGTTTATGCTTTTTTTTTCGTGGTGATGATGAATAACAAAATAAAGTCTGGACTTATACAACTTTTCGCTAATTATTGTTATGTGACTTAGCAAGTGTCATTCTATTCAAATTGATTGGCTGTGAACTCGAACGTCTTCCATATTTGGGAAATAATTTAAAAGTGACATCATCCTGTCGTGTTGACAGTTTTTATGACTTGTCAATTATCTTCATTGTTCGATAATAGGCAGAAAGACATTGAAAAGACGCTTGATATAAGAAAAAAATAAATAAAACAGAAACGTTTGTCGTGTTCTACACATCTATGTTTTGTTGTTGATAAATAACAGATTTACAAAAAGAATTACTTAATGAAGAATCTGTCATCGGTCCGAGTATTTGCATAGGGATTTACAGAGATTAACTTCGAGTTAATTTAAATCTTTTCTCATATCATTTAGACATTAACACAAGACATGTGCTGCTAACAGAAAGAGACACGAAAGTACAAAGCTGAAAAAGAAGTGTATTTACAATACAAGACACACGATATACAACTATAAGAAGAACATGGAGCCGATGACAAGAATGAGGCGCCAAAGTGTTTTCACATTTACGTTATTTTTATACCTATCATATGTTAGCGTGGCGAGTGGGTGCCCGTCATTGTGCAGGTGTAGCAATACTTCAGTTTATTGTCTGTACAAAGAAATGAAAACAAACGATTTGGTGCGAATCGCGCCCTATATACCCACATATAGCACAAAACTGTTTCTTTCTGGCAATAACTTTGATGAATTTCCAATAAAAGCATTGAAGAATTTGACAAAGTTGGAATATCTGGCACTTAGTTTTAATAGATTAAAAAGCGTGCCTCAGAATATTTCGCATTATTTCCCTCGTTTGAAGGAATTGTATTTAACTGCGAACGAAATTCGAAATTTGAAGAGGCTGACTGGATATGAAAATTTAAGGACCCTGAATCTGGACCAAAATCTAATCGAAGAAATTCCACCTTTTACATTTAAAGATGTTAAAAACTTGAAGGAGTTGTTGCTTGGGCAAAACAACATACGAAGAATTTCTGAAAATTCATTTTCTGGGTTAGAACGTTTGGAGCATTTGCAGCTCAACAACAATCAGTTAGAACTTATTGATGAAACGGCGTTCCGTTCGAACAGAAGACTGACTGAAATTTATTTGCATGTAAACAAACTGGATGAAATACAAAATGGTTTATTTAGTCACTTGAGAGAATTACAAACGCTGTTTCTGTATGACAACCGCATCTCGAGGATCGGCTCAAAAGCATTCCAAGGTCTAACTGTGAAGACCATATATTTAAGCTCGAATAAGATAAAGTACATACCAAAGCGAGCGTTTCAAGATATTACAGTTAAAAATAGGATTTACATGCACGATAACCCCTTCCAGTGTGATTGCCAACTCATTATGGTTTCCAAAATATCATTGAAAAAATTACAGAACGACAAGAAAATTATGCTCGGCGCATGCGCATCACCACACCGTTTGGTTAACAAAGGAGTATTTTCATTGAAGAGTGAAACAAACAATTGTACAATCTGCGACTTAAATCCATGTGGAAACGAACTAACATGTTCCGCCGATAAAAATGATTCCGAAAAATATGAGTGCATTGTACCTGTCGTAACAACTGTTTCGACGACCATTTCGTCAACTGTTACGAGAAAAATTAGCAGTACTACTACAACTCTTTCGACAAAAATTAGCAGTACTACTAGCAGTATCGAAGTCACATCTCTCACGGTAGCCGAACAGCGAGAACAAAGTACTGATCAGAAAAAAACAAAAACAAATATAACACTTCACGTCATTACCGGCGTGTGTATCGCTGTCGGTTGTGCAATCGCCGTCTTAATCGGCTGGTTGCTATATCAAAGACGCAAAAAGAAAGACTTTGAAGTAAATAATAGAAAAAACGGACACTATGACAACGTCAGATCTTGTCAAAATGCATTAATCGACCTGAAGAATGTCACTCCAACAAAAGAAAGCGAGACAAAGATTTTTATTAATGACGGAGAATGCGTTTAATAAACGGATAACAAATCTGCTCTTAAAATCCTAGAAAAATCTAATACTGTATGCCTTGCGAACCTTTTTCCATGGCCTCTTTTCGATTTTTAATATTGGTAAGGTCCTCTTATCTAAAAACAAGATGAGATCTTCGGAACGAGGTTACAAACTTTTTTTTATCGTTTTTGTCTATTCGAGTTTTTTCTTTATTTCGTTGTTATTACAAAGTATCGGGGTGAACTGCTGGACAGTCAGCTTCAAGAAACCACTCGCCTTTTTGTCCCTATTCTAAATCGTTCCGTTATTACAAAATTTCATACAATATATTCTTAATTTATATGTATTTATTTATAAAATTTTCCTATATAATGTTGACAAAGTGTAAATAACAAGTGTTTAGAAATATATTTTGGTAGATAACTGATTTCTTTCTGTTTACTGGTATGTACATGGCCCCGGTATGAGATTTTTTAATTTTCCGATTTGCCGTTTAATCAGATCCGATAAACCAACTCAAGATCCGAGATCTATAGCTATAACCCGATATGGTATAAGCGTAACGCGCTTTACCGTTTAAACAGATCCGATATGATCCAACTCAAGTTTCGATGTTTATAGTTATAACCCGATATGGTATGAGCATAGTGCGCTACCGTTTAAACAAATCCGATATGAGTCAACTCAAGATTCGAAATCTATACTTATAACCCGCTGTGGCATGAGCAAAATGCGCTATACCGTTCAAAGAGATCCGATAAGAGCAACTTATGAACACCAACCTGGAAACTCAGAGTCTGTAGCGATTTTTTTATGTGAGGATGAAATTAGGTTCAACCTCGTATCATAAACGCTAAAGATTCTGAGTTTGAGGCTGTTCCGTATCAGCTCCATGTATAAGCAAAGTCTAGATGCGTGCTTAATAAAATGTAAGCTACTTACGCCTAATTTTACTTCGAATGGCGGCGTGGAAATATTGTCACATCACATTATCACATGCCAAAGTTTCATGCAGCTTAAGTTTTCCCTTTCCAGGATTTCATACCACAAAAGAAATTGCTTTTACAGCATATTTCTCGCCATATTGAAATTAGTGGAACTTCCCAAAACTCATCTACTGGTACTTTCCCAGAATATAAAAAAATGAAATTCTCTGGCTGGCATTAAAAACCTTTTCCGAAGAAGGCGAGTGCGTATTTTTTCTACAAAACTTACAACTTAAAATTTCTATTGAAGGTTCAAAATGTCATATTTAAACAGACTGCCTGACGGTGAAGATCTTTTAGGTAGTTTTCGCTTTTGTCAAAATCTGGCAAAAAGCAAAATAACTGCCTTGAGTTTTCCGACTTTGTAGGGAATAAGTTAATTTTGACAGACAGCCACTCCACAGCCTACTTTGGTGCGCATAGTGCGTTTTACTAACCTTGTTCCCAGGACTTGTTGGTCCTGGGGACGGGGTAGGCGTTCTACATTACCGGGTTGGACCTAGAACCTATGTGGTAGCCGAACAAAATCGGGTATGGCATGACGTCACCAGAGACTTCTGCATTTTTGATATGAGAGAATATTTTTCACCGTTTTCTCTCATATCAAGAAAGCAAAAATCCCTGGGAACAAGGGTGATGACGTGAGTCACTTTGAGTGGTAAATGGATTTGATTTACTTTTATTTCCACTTCATTTTTAGTTATTATCTTTTAAAGATTTGATAAAGGATGTAAATTTTGAC
Source organism: Hydractinia echinata (assembly GCA_030067915.1). Lineage (NCBI taxonomy): Eukaryota > Metazoa > Cnidaria > Hydrozoa > Anthoathecata > Hydractiniidae > Hydractinia > Hydractinia echinata. Next base: position 728,134 of record JASGCC010000132.1, read on the forward strand.
AAACTTTTGTTACCTTGTTAAAGGTATTTTTTAAAACAGGCGCTATCTTTTTCGTCGTAGATTCGAATGACGACACAAAAACTGAAAGTACAGTGACATAGCCATATTTTAACCTTTACTTTAGATTCTCGGACATTTTTTTTATCACAAGAATAATACATTCACAAATTTTATTTCTTCTTTCCATTCTTATGCCAATCATGATGAGTATTTTAATGGAGCAATCATCTTAGCGTGTGAGAGAATGTGGAAGCTGGCATGTTGTAGCAGCACTCTATCACGTACTTTAACTTTACAAAACATTACATTTATAGCTTTCCCATATATACGTATTTTTTATAAGAAACCCGTTTATGAGAAACGGTAGAGTTAAAAAATCTTAAGAAACGTTCACAGGTGCAGCTTGTTTGTACAAATGTAAAAAGCTTTTGAGGAGCTTGCACTGACAACCGCAGTTTGCCTTAATTAAAACAGACAAAAATGCTTAATGTGAAATTTCAGACATAATATTTAATGTTTGATATATTACTCCTTTTGATTCACATAGAAAACTTTTACTAACATCATGAAACAATTAAGAAACCTAGAATTCTAGGGTCTTTGCTTGGTTTCTTATGAAAAATACGTAAGGACTACACGCCTTTTGTTTTATAAGAACGATTTTATAAGAACACGAGCCTAAGATTTTGCCGAAAAATAAGAACAAAATAAGAACAGCTTGAGGCTCAAATTATTGTTTTCATAAATAAGAGTCTGTGTTTGCCATAACATAAGAATAATCCAGGATGTAAATTCTTTTGCAATTCTCTCAAAGCTTATGATTACGTGTGGCCTTTTTTTTGTCTCGATTTTTCACGAACAAAATTTTGCGAGCTCAATTAGCAACAAGTATCTACGCAAAATGGTACCACAGTAGCGAGACACACGGAATGCAATATATAAAGGACGAGCCACGGACTACTTTTCATATAGAACATAAATTTCAAAATGAAGCTGAATTCTGAAGATGTGTTCTCACTATTAGAAACAAAATAAGAACAAAACAGGCTGAAAAAATCCTTTATAAGATATATTTTACTAGTTCTGATAAAAGACGTGTATCTATTTCCAAAATTAAGGTAGTGATTCTTTATTTTACAGGTTGGGAGCATACCCACAAAAAGAGAGATTAAAGAGACGATGTTTTGCTTTTCCTGAGGAATTTTCCTCAAAGAATACCAGCAGCCGTTTGGTGTTGCGAGGGCGAAAAAGAATGCTGTGGGAACAAACTATTTGCTCAAGAAACTTTGGCCCAAATCATGCCCTGGAAAACCTGAATATATTCGTCTGCAAAAAATACGTTCGCAAAATAAAACATTATTTTAGTACCCTTTATTCGCAAATATTACTTCCGCAAATAGTTCCTAAGCTGGATTCCACCAATAAAAGTATTAAAATGTATCTCAAGACCAAAATGTTAAACATCTTTCTATTTATATGGTCTTTCAACACGCGTTATTCTCCTGGACAACAACAAGATAATTTTCCAAAATTCGCGTTTTGTGTGTGCATAGTCCATAGTTTTTGCTATACATCTAAAAATGCTGTACTCGACACGCTCTAAACTTTAGAAAATTATAACGCGACGCTCCGCGATCACAAGAAATTGAAGCATGTTTTATTGTTTGATATTTTCTTACACTTAAAACATAATAAATATATTAGAAAAGAGAACATTATTTAAAATAAACAGAATTTGTCTGCAGGATATAATTTTTACACCATGATAGAATAAAAATTACTAATTTTCGCAGGTAATGTCGCAAATGATCACGGATCACGTCAAAGTTATCAAAAATATAAAAATATTTAACATTTTACACTTATGACGATCGTTTGCTCAGATTTTGGCGATAACGATTCACTTCTTTTCCATGTGAATAATAATCTAAGACAAAAATTTCAGATTTATCGACATTTCTTCATTTTTTTCGCGGGTATTAAGTTCCCAAAGTTGCCCAAAATCCGCGAAAATTAGTACCATTAATTTAGGTGAAAAGCATGGTAAGATTAAACAGACACAGAAGAGCGAGCAAAAGAATCAGTATTTGTAGTTAAAAGTAACTAAAACACCCTCAACCCTCCGCCGTAGTGATAAATTGTACGACAGTGGGACCTGGTTCACCGACCAACTGTTCAAGTTCTTGTTGTTGCTGCTGCATTTGCATTTGCTGCTCTTCTTCGCGTTGCTGTTGCTCCTCCTGCTTTTTCTTTTTATATTTTCTCGGTTCCCCTGTATGCAATTTCATATGTTCTAAATAAGATATTCTCCAACTTGTTCTCATCCCGCAGAAATCACACACAAATCTGCGTGTTTCATTATGAGTACCGTTAACATGCGCGCTCAAACTCGCACTCGTCTTGAACTGTTTATCACAATGCGTACATTGAAAAGAACGCTCCTCCGTGTGTGTCTTTTGATGCTTGGTTAAGAAGTCCTTTCTGTTGAATTTTTTGTCACACACCTCACACGTGTACGCCATGGGATGCTTATGATAATGATGTACATGTTGAGCTAAACTACTTTTAGTACTATAGGCCTTCCCGCATTCCTTACAAAGATTAGTCTTTGCTGTATGTTTCGCTTTCATATGCTTCGACAAACCAAGTTGGTCACTATACGTAAAATTGCATAAATTACATCTGAAATTAAACTCGGTTACTTCATCGGAGTCTGAATCGGTATCCTCCATGTTTTCGGGAAAGCCAGCTGTGTTATTAAAAGAGTTATCACTACTTGGTTTTAAGGTGAACGGGACAGTTGTCGTGTTGCCGAATTGTGGTCGTTGTTGATCATCGATAACGGCAGTGGCACAAAAAGTCGCGTCGGATGTTTGTAGTATAAACGTAGTCGTATTTCCTGAACACAGATGAATATTCTTCACAAGATAATGGTGTATTATACAGAACAAGGAAAAAGGATGGCTTCACCGAGGAATATAATCGGTAATATATATATTATATACTGAAAATATCAATATGCATATCTCAAAAGAAAGAACTTAAGGGAAGTAATCATCGCGGGAAAAAATCTTTGCGACATTTTTCAAGTTTTTTTTCGCCGGACCAAATTTTCGCGAATCTGGTATTTACAAATTTTTAGTGGGAAGTTTGGCAAATATTAGATGAAAAAGAAAAGTAACGAAAGTAAAATGTGTTGACATTAGAAACACTATTTAAAAAACCATAGGTGTAATAGTGTAAACAGTGTGATTATAATTGATGAGAATGATTAAAAAGAATAACCTTCTTCAAGTATATCTCATTACTATCCTATCTAAGCAGTTTATGCAGACAATATAAAATTTCTGAGATTCTGACAAAATTTTTTTTTCGCGAGAAGAAATTTTTGCGAACCGGAACGATAAATCGTGAAAATTCTTGAATTAGCGAAAATTTCTTTCCGCGAAAATTACTTTTCTTAAGGTACTTCATTAAATAGATCCTTGGAGAAATAAGAGCATATGGACTCACCTTGAGTTTTTTAGAGTATGTAAAGAAATTTTAAGGAACGGTAAGAATATACCTGATTCGCCTTGATTATTCAAATCAAATGGCGCAGCTTGAAGGCTGTAATAATCTGCAAATAAAAAAAACGAATATTTAGCTACACTGTTTAATTTTATCACAAGCAGAAAAGGAGAGAAATTAACAATAAAAATAGTGACAGTTTCTTGCAATAGCAGATTGTAAGATTGTGACTGGCATCATACCTGTTGTATCTGTAGTTACCCCGTGATTCTAAACGATAAAATATGTATTATACAGAATTTGATATATGAAGTCTGTAGTTAATTTTTTCGAAATAACTCCCAGAGTTAAGAACTACACTCTTAGGGGTTTATTCTGAAAACTACACTCCCAGGGTTTTTTGAAAAATAATCAGTGTCGTTATTCATGAGCAGAAAAATAAAATTCCCCCCTAAAAAATCTAAAAATACAGGAGACAAAACGGTATTTGAAACAGTAAATCAATAAAATAAGACTTAGATTTAATGAGGACTAACAAAGTGCCCAACTGTCATTCTGGAAAAGCTAACTAATTCGTAGAAAAATCAAGCGTACTCATTTCAGCGCAAGTCAGAAAGATAAGCGAAAATGTGAAGCTATTACGTCACGAGTTTTAATTTGTTACTTTGCTTGGAATATGCCCTGTACACTGAAATCATCTTTTCTTTTCTTGTTTTTTTTTAATGAAATACAGAATAAAAGAACATATTATGCAAAATAATTTTGCACAAAATTTAGTACGGATAACGTAACTTTTCACCTTGCACATTATAAATGTTTAGAAACGTATTTTTTACCTGTGTAACACTGGCAGAAGAATTGAGATTAGCATCTAGCGAAGTTACCATGTCTGCCTAAAATCACAATAAACGCTTTTAATCACAGACGAGAAAGTTATGTAAAGTGATTTTACGCCTCTATCAATCATTACGGTTTTTCTTCAGCATGTTCGATACTCTCTTTCAGAAAGTGAATGAGACAAAAAAAATGACCTTAACCCTCCCTATATAAAGAAAGTTTAGATTGAGACGTGTATCCATTTGCACAAGATATGGTCATATCTTGTGCAAATAGATTTTCAGGATGCACTTATGAAAAGTGTTGGAGAAGCTTCTTTCTCATTTCTGACGACAATAATGTGTGTTTTAACTAGAAATATTCTTACCCCATTTTATTTTTCGCAATTTGCTTTTATTGGTTATACGTATTTTTAATTTTGCATATCTGTAATTTTTTTGCTAATAAATTGTTTTTTCATGTCATTATATTTTCAATTTTAAAAACTATTAGCACTTCGTAATCTGTTGTAAAGGTTTAGACTTCACAGGAAAGACAATATTTATAAATTTCCCTTTAACTTAACCTGCAAAATCATCTGGTCTTATCAGGATTTATTCTTTAAAACCACCGAAACTTTTACGCTCAAGGAACGCCAGCACGGGCTGTGTCCTCCAGTCGCTATGGCAGCCAGAATACCTCGCTTATATCTATACTCACAGTTGGCATGTTAGATGTCTCTTCAGGTAAAGTTGTTGCTAGTGAGAGTTCAACCTAAAAAAGGGGACATTCATTCATTCATTCATTCATTCATTCAGTCAGTCAGCTGCAGCATTCTAAGTAGTACTATTGAAGATTTTAGGCCAAAACATTTGTTTTATTGTGCATTTTTGTGGAACTCTTCTATTAAGCAGCAGAAGCTTGAAATAATTTACTAATAATAATAAACTATAATAATAATAAACTATAATAATAATAAACTATGAAAACCAATAGTTAGCCAACACTAACAGCTTTATTTACCAATTCAGTCAATACCGTATTTATTATTCCCGCCTCTCTAGCAAACCCGCCTTCATGGTATGATATATACTATCCCTGTCTCACCGATACTCCCCGTCTGTACCGTATTTATGACAACAATATTTCAGTCAACGCTAGTAGTGTAAGTAACAAAAAACCAATTTCAAATGCATAACACGTTAGACGTTCAACAAAAGTTGTAAAAGTTGCGTTATTGTATTGCACTCGACAGATTTGTCCTAAATTAATTCGTTTTTATGCTTTTTACACATAAAAATTATGTTACAGTTTTAAAAACTTGCTGAATTTCTTTTGTTGAAAATAATACTAACCCAATTTTCATGCTTTCTAAAAAAAATATGTCTCTTAATTTCCCCGCCTCTCAATATTCCCACCTCTCTAGTATTCCCCCTACTCTAGTAAATTCACCTTTGTTTCTAAGGTTGAAACGGTAATTCCGTAGCAGGAACAATTAAGTAAGTACGGTATATGTAACAATTTTTTGAGAGATATTGATATTTAACACCAAACTTTGTAAAAAAATTTACATTCAGTTCCACATTTCATGCAAAGCGGCCTGATACCACAAGAAATGTGATGGATCCGACCTTTTAAACAATCTAACCTGTTGTGCAACTGGTTCATTTTCTTGACTTGGTTCTGTTTTATTTGCTGCTTCATTGGCCTCCTTTGAAAAGAAGGTTTTCAGATATTAGCTGAAGACACAGTAAAGGCGTGACACATATACTATCGCCAAGTAGGGGTGGTTTTTGTGCTATGCTGAAAAGTTAGGATTATTTACCAACAATAAGTGTTTTTTTCTGCTTAAAATTAATAAGAACAGACATTTGCATTCTGCTCATATGGCAGCTTAAAAAATTTGTATCAACTGAGGAAAACAAAGCATGTCTAACCTCTTCTAACAACGTTACATCATTGTTGGAGATTGGTTGTGAAGCAGGCTCAGTTTTCGCCTGAAAAATAGACAAAAAAGGGTTAGAAAATGCACATAAATAAAAGCTTTTATTAACACAACTTTTCCTATACCTTAACTTTTGTCACTTTCTTTTTCCCTCTCTTTTTGACTCTCCTGTCGTCTTTTTCAACTATCATATTCTGTCTGGCATCTTTCACAACATTCAACTCTTTTGTTGCATTCTATAAAGAAATGACAATGTTTGGAAATAAATGAAAAATAAGACCATCATATTACAATAGCAGCGACTAATAAAATTCTTTATTTCAAATGGTACACCATTTCAAATAGTACATGATTTTGCTTCCATAAAATAATGGACATAGACTACGCTTGAAAATAAATAAACTTAATACTTGTGAAGATTTTATGCACAGGTCTAAGTATTTCTCTTTCCATGAAAGCCTTTCCTCTTGAGATCTTTGAATTTCCAACTTCAAGTTCCAAACGGTCTAGAAAACATAAAAACATTACATAGACCATTACCATCAAAGTTTTGAGCTTTCTTTTTATGACGACAACTGCTTAAATTTTTCATCATTGGTAAAAACAGGTATAGGACTAGGAAAAATATTGCCACAAAGTGAAAACACTACCGAACCTCTTTATGTTTTAAAGTTTCCTTTTGAAAGTTTCTTTCCAGGTTTTGTTTATCAACTTGAGTCTGGTTTAATTCTTGTGTCAACTAAAGTAAAACAAGAATATTACACATAATTTATTTTGCAAGGTATAGCTCTTTTTAGTCCTTGCCAGCTCCAAATGAGCATAAAGATGGAAAATAAAACAAGAAGCAAAAAGTGCAAAGTGCAAAACGAAGTTATTTTGTGTCAATTTAAGGATCCACCCATATTTCATAGAAATATAAAAATATGTACCACATAATTTTAGCTTAATGCTACTATGCCCATGCCCAACCCAGACAGGTACTTAGACTTGATGATGCTTTATGACACATGTAGCTAAGTTAATCTCTAAATACTGCAGAAGTTTTGATTCTGCAACTGCACTCCAAGACAGTGGATTGCAGAAATAAATTCAGCAAAGCACAATAATCTAAAGTACTTCCCCAAAAAGGAATAACATAAGCGTAGTGTGCAGAGGAGTATGAATGGAAAAAAAGAACCTTGTCCACTACATATAGGTATCCATTTTATTCACCTCCCCTTATGAAACTTCGCTGCATTCTAATATATTTACCAAACTTGACCTTCCCCTGATTTGGATAATATTTACACTACAACAAATTTTTACCAAGCTGTCTCTGAAGGCATGAAGACATTTAGTCAAAATGATATTATTAGATATATAAAGATGGTAAAGTTGTTAAAATTACCTTCCTTGCATAGAAAGCATTAAAAATTGTAACTGAAATCAACAAAAAAGTTGATATGAAAAAATGCCAGAACTCAACAGGACTGGAAATAAAGATGACATATGTATAAAAGATGAATGTGGTGTTTACTTTATTTATAGTTACCCTCATCCTGTACACAGGTATAACTCTTCCCTAAAATCAGGCATGTGGTATAGTTCCAGGTACACAAAGCCTTACTCAAAGATCTTATGTCCTCCATTTTAATCTTAGAAGGGGTGATTATATCAAGGTAATTTTTTGTATATATAATGCATTGCAATCACATAAGTACAAGAACAATTACATAATCAATTTTGCATACCTGCTGAACCCGCATTTGTAGCTCGTGATTTTCTGTCTTTAGTCCATCACACTCCTCTCTTAGATTTGTATAGTTTGACAAAAACTGCTCTGCATCCTGTAAAATACAATTATGCAGAGAAATTTGTAAAATGTCTAACTGATGTTTCAAAAAAACAAATGATTCCAAAGCTTTACCAACTTCTCTGTTATGCCTACCTAACCTTTTTTAAGTAACCATGATTCCAATATTTTCCTGTTAATACAAAAAAAAAGTTCCAGGACATTTTAAGGACATTTACATTCTGTGAGTTCCCCAGATGTAAATTAGTTAAGTTATACTTCCATCAAATGTTTACAAGACAAAACAGTTGAGTGAGTCAATTTAATGTTTATACTCACATTTTGACCATTTTTATCTTTACATGTTTTTTTTATAAGCATGCCATTTATAAGCATCCATAGGCTTAAATTTAGTAACTTTTTAAACATAAATATGTGAAGCCTAAGAAGATGTTGTGAAGTTTTTATGTTTCTTTTGTTTTGTGAGCAGTTTTTCTTTTTATTCTTAATGACTGAATAAATTAATTGATGTTTAAAATTCAAATGCAATATTTTTATTTCAAATAAGCATATTTTGAGCCTGATCATGTGTTTTTCATAAGCATATTCCAATAAATCTTTTTGCCAATAAGCATAACCTAAGCATATTTTGAGCCTGAAAAAGCATCCTTAAGCCTCATTTTGGAATTTCAATTGCTTATAAAAAAAACATGTTTTTATTCACGTTCTTCAGCATGATTGAAACCTGATATCAGAAAATCTGTTAGATAGAACTACACACCACCCACTTTAATATTTGTGATTTGGTACCCTTCTTACCAGTACTTACCAGACTTTACTATGTATGAAAAATCAAGTACTGAATGGTAGTGGCCATTGTAATTAATACAATACTCAAAAATATGGTC
>JASGCC010000132.1:737183-922919 GCA_030067915.1 Hydractinia echinata
TGCCAACTTTCCTTTTATATACTTACAATTCTTACTGAATTGTCTATTACCGCGAGTCAAAATGGACTTTGATAATGCTTTATGACCATTTTTAAAAAGAGAGAAATACCTTACATGCATTTTAAACATAGTATATGCTTTAAATTAGTTGTTTAGGTTTATTTTAGACTGATATTATAAAAGTTACAAAATATGTGTTTTTTTGCCAAAAACGCCTGGGATCAGGGACATAATGTGGTAAAAATACCTGGGTCAGGAGAGAGTTAACATGATGAGGCTGGGATTTTTCCTAAAATTTTCTTAAGATTTTTGATGCTCATTTTCTTATTTAAAAAAACATGTATGAGAAATGAAACATCTGCATAGTATATAGCTCCCATTAACAGCACTTCTAGGACTATAATAAATAAAAAAGGACTGATGCATATACCAACATTTATGCTAAATTCATCACTAAGTGAATCGTTTTTCCTGGAACAATTTCTAACATTGCTGTACATAGACTGTACAATCTTATATAACCAGCCTAACTCATCTTCACCTAATTTCCTCATAGCACGCCAAATAACTTTACTTAAACTCTATCAAAAGCTCTTTTCAAAATCTACAAAAAAAATTAGAGATTTTCTCTTTCATAAATACGTTTCCTAAAGCTGAGTAAATATATTGCATCTGCTATGGAACAAAACCAAATTGCATCTTAATATCAATTCTTTCTCTAAGTAACCAATCATTTCAATAACTTTCATTACTCAATCGACCTCAGTATAACCTATATGTTCCTCTTTCTAAGTCATCACTCTTTTCATCAGCCTTGCCCTTAAACAATTAACTGCTACACTTGACTACCAGTCATCCAGTCATAAGACATTCCTTTATAATCTGATTAGCGAGACTTGTAAAGCTTGACTCCAGCATATCCAGACACTTTTACCATCTCTGCAACAACACCTAACACTTCTAAAGCCTTGCCAATTTTCTTTTTATTAATAGCCAAAAACCACCCATTGTGTCTTGATCTGCATAGATAGTACAGCATCATCATCATGCAAATATCAGGTTCAGATTTCCAACAGGCCCTGTACTTTCCCTTCACTTTTTTTAACACTTTTCCAGACGTCATGCAATTAAGAAACATGGCACTTCATATGATGTGAGAAAAAAATATTTGTGTGGTTCATTCCAGAATAAATTAGAAGCAGCAAAGCAGTTTAAAATTGCTTACAAAATGATTTGCTTTCATCTTTAGAATATGCATTTAAAGCCATCAACCAAGGTGCAACCACATCTGTTGCAGTCCGTGGAACTGATTGTGCTGTTGTCGTAACACAAAAGAAGATACCAGTATGTGATAATATTTCACTTTTATACCAATAAAACCTCGATTGTTGAAATATGCAACAATTCTTTAGGTATTAGTGTGTCCAAACTTTGAATCATGTTGATATTTTTGTTACTTTATTGTTTTCAGGACAAATTATTAGATTCTGGTACGATGACGCATATGTTTAAATTAAGTGAAAAAGTTGGGTGTGTGATGACTGGAATGATGGGTAAGATTTCAGACTGAACATTTTTGTTTACTAAGTAAAAGTTGAGAGATTTGGTTGTAAAAGCTTGTAAAAGTTTAATTTACAAAAAAGTGTGTAAGGTTGACTGGTTTACGTAACACATTTTTGGAGAATTTGTTGTTGCTTGCCTCGACATTTGACTTGTTTGACCTGGTAAATTTTGGTTAAAAACTTTACACATATAGAAGAGTGCAGTTCTAATAAGCTAAATTCTCCTGGTTTGACGAGAAGAGTAGACAGTTAGTATACAGTGGGATGAGCATTTGGAGGAACAAAAAATTGTAAAAATATGGTAATTAATGTTTTTTAAACAATCCTCTTGGAACATAAAGTCGATTCACATGTATGCAGGACATGCCGATTTGCATGGTTGATTCAGAATTACTGTAATTTTATTGACTGGTTACAATTTAAAATTCGTCTTTGTGTTTATTTAATCATCCCTACATTTATTTGCACTGTTTTAGGTGATTGCAGATATCAAGTACAACGAGCAAGAATGATAGCAGCTAAATGGAAATATAGATTTGGTTACGAGATCTCCACCGATATGCTTTGCCGCAAAATAGCTGACATTTCACAAGTATATACGCAAAATGCCGAAATGAGACCTTTGGGTTGCTGTAAGTTTATATATTATATCATATCTGCCCCATAAGTAATGCTATTGATTTAGGTTTTTATTTTTCTTGACTTCTATTTGCTAAGATTTAATTTTAATTGTATAATAGAATTAAAGATATCCCATTATTCTAATATGACCAAATTAATGAAATAAAAAAAATGAACTCCAATTTGAAGAAAGGGATTGCTATAAACACAGAGATCTTACACCTTGAATCTTCAACGAATTAAATACCTCCACAAACTGTTATCTTATTTCATATGTACAATCATGCAGCTTACTTTTTCTTGAAAACCTGTAAAAATAGAACAAAAACCCACACCTCTTCATTTCCCACAAAAAAATATGTAAGATTTCCTCTCTCATTTTTGGTATACATCTCGTAATCAAACAACTAGCCACACATAAAAATTTGGTAAATAATTTTACAATCCAAAAAAACAAAAAATCATTTCTTTTAATGAGAGATTTTTCTATTAACCTCATTCGAAATCACAGGTCTGTTGTGTACGCGATATCAAAACTGTGCTGTAATTCAGTGGCGTTAGTGTTTTTAAACGTTATTAAAAAACAACGAAATAGAAACATTTTTCCTTCTCCATTAAAACCCATCCGCCACACTGAATTTGCATTTTTTTACTTGACATATTGTGGAGACAGTAATTTAATTGGTAATATGACATTGGTAATAATTTCGCTTTGAAAAACAAGTTGAAAGTTTTTTCCTCCCTAGGTATGATATTAATTGGCATAGACGAGGAAGGTAATCCGCAATTATATAAAACTGATCCGGCTGGTTATTTCTGTGGCTTCAAGGCTGCGAGTGCTGGTGTAAAACAAACGAAGCCAATAGTTACCTTGAAAAGAAATTAAAGAAGAAGCAAGCTTATACTTACAAAGAAGCTGTTGAGGTAAAATGTTTTGTATGTTAAGCAGTTGGTGCATTGTTGAATATAGTGCTTGCGATGTGTAAATTCTATTATTCACCAGAAGTGTACAACAGAAACACAAGTTGAAACTAATATCTCTACAAGTTTCTTCTATAAAGAAAAATCGAACCTGTAGGAGTTTTGGGAACTAGTCGAATATTTTGATCCAATTAATTTACCAGGATTGTGGTGTATCGTGGCTTTTAGAAGCTTTGTACACTATTATTAACAAATATACTCTTTTACAACATCACTACTTGAGTTTTCGTGGAAATGAAAAGTTGTACATGTGTGGTAGATTCCATTTTATTTTTAAAATAGGTTTTAATTCAGGGGGGGATTGTTTAGGAAAAGAAAGCAAACAATCCTGAAAAATTGAAGTAAATGAAGTGGAACCTGAATTTAGATATTATTATGGCTAGAAGGCTGTCCGTTTAGATTAAGTTTTTGTTTTCGTTTTTACGGAAACGATCTTTGAATCTTCTAACACTTACACATAGCCTTTCTTGACCTAACCAAAAATTACATTAAAAATTTGATAAAATTACTCGCACATTTATAATTAAAAATTACTCGCGTATTTATAAATAAAAATTACTCGCATATTTATAATTAAAAATTACTCGCATATTTATAAATAAAAATTACTCGCATATTTATAAATTACTCACAGGCAGCCAGAAAATCAGTAAGTTCAAGAAAGAAATAATCGACTCTTTTCGCAGTAAGAAAGTGTCAAAAAAAGTCACAAATAATTTTATATTGTGTTGAATTTGTGACATCTGCAGTCATATTAGATACATACTAGTCAGTTCGTCCGCCCTTTTTAGACCGCATTGCGTACATCTCGCTACTTGTGTTACCATTTTGCGTGACAGTCTTTCAATATACGGATTTCAATATAGATTAATTGTAAAATTGTACTTTTTTATTCTTTGACATTTAAAACCTTTTTAGAAAATCTGTATACAAACCTGACAAACGGAAGTCAGAAAATTTTCACTCTATCGAATAAATTAATAAGCTATAAAATAATTTTCCATCCTTTTTATCTATGCTGTGCCTTTCTCTAGATGGCGATTAGTTGTCTGATGTCTGTTCTGTCTGTGGATTTCAAACCATCCGAAATTGAAGTTGCTGTTACAACAGCTGATCGTCCATCTTTTACGTGAGTTACTCTCTTATGTTTTTGTTGACAGTATTAAGTAGTGAGAATGACAATGCATTTTACTGCTGGAAATGTACAGATGTTTAGTTTGCAGGTAACTAAAAAGCAGTTTTCAACGTTTTGAGGCGGATTTTTACGACGCGAATTGTACGGCGAATTCGTGGGCGAAATGTATCTGAGCATGTTTCGTTTATTAGCGGAAATCGAAATAATAACTTTCAAAGCGTTTCGAAGCTAATTTGGAGTCAAATAAGCCATTTACCTACTTGCACCGCGGATGCACATTACAAACTCCAAAGTGATGATTTTCTCTTTTTAATCAAAAGACCGTTGAGTTGTCTAGGTTTTTACCTTGGCTTTAAATCAATTATTTGTTTATTGGCATACTAACGGTATTTATCGATTTTTTTTTATTTTTGAATGTTACCGTTTGATGACATTTTGATTCGTTGTAAGGAAAAGTGTATTTATTGCCAAAAATGGCGACAAAAACTATACATAGAGAAATTTAGAGTTTTAAACGTTTGACTAAAGTATCAAGTAAAGGTTTGTTTCGGGAGATAGTATGCCGGGGTGATTCAATTTGGTAACATTGATTGGAAGGTTAAAAACCTGTAGATTATGGTGAGAATATTTAAATGAGATTGGTACTGAAGTGGATTTTTTATCGCTAACCACGAAAATTATTATTGCGAAAGATGGACGGAGATATGCTGAAATCCCGTGATTTCTGTTTTTGAAGTTTTTGTTCAGGTAAAATCAAGAGTTATTGCTTGTGTATTTCTATCAGTGATAAAAGTCGTAAATATTTTAGGGTCCTTACGGAAGCTGAAATAGATGAACATCTGACATCGATCGCTGAGAGAGATTAGAAGACATAGCTTGTGTGTAAGGGAAGCCCATGTAGACTGTCATTTATATATAAATAAACTTTCTGTTAACAAATGAGATTTTTTCCTTTTTGTTTTATGAATTACTGTGTTTTGTTGGATACCTTAGTGCCAAAGTTTTTAAGTCTAATTTTTCCTGAGATCAAATTAGCGAAAATTCAAGACATCGAAACATTTTCCGAAAGGTAATTTATGACAATTCTTGTACTGTAAAAAACACGAAACGATTTTTCTTCACAAATTGCTTTTCTTTTATAGATGATGTCCCTCGTATTCCTAAAAATGTTTAATTTTAAACCTATGCGACCAATCACTTACGTCAATAAAATAACTTTGTCAAATTTTGATTAATATCTATCGTTACGATTCGCTTTTCATTTTTAGATATTTTTTCGTTATTTTTTGCTTTGACAGTTAAACCTGAAACAAGATTACACGCACTATTTTTAATGAAAGAAAGGACTTTTGATAATTTGCATTTCCTAAAATCTTCTAAAATTGTAAAATTTAAAGCTGTGCCACCCTCTTAGCTTTATTGATAAATTTACCGTTAAAAACAAAATGGCGTGTGGTTATGAAATACTTTCAATGCCTCCAAAAAATACCAAATGGTATTTGGACCGTCTGGTAGCCTTGTAGTGGAGCGTTGACTTCCTGTACCGGTCGAGTCGTGTCGTGAGACTATAAAAGTGTAGATCGTTTATATCCATACTTAGCGTAGAGAATAGGATTAACATTTTATGCAGTTGTCTAGTTGAGCGTTTGCTTGCACGTTTTCTGCAACTCAAATGGAAAAATTAAATGGACTAGATCCTCCTTCGCAGGATCCTCACTGATAACAGTCATCCCGATTGTAAATATATTCGTTAGCCCGTGAATAAAACAAGTCGTGTATATTCCAATCACCAAATTTTTCCCCGTCGAAAATATACCAGGCATCACTATTTTACGCATCCTTAGAACAAAGAGATTCAACTACCATATCAGTATCTGCATCCGCATATTCGTTGCCTCTTCCATCAATTCGCCGTTAGACAGAGGGTACAGTGCTTATCACATTCTCGTCTGCGGAAATCACATATTCAGCAGTTGTATCTGGACGGTAAAAATCTTTCGATCTAAATTTGAAGATTTTAGAGGGATGATTCAATAACGATAATCCTCATCTCGAAAAGCTCTGTGGTCGAGAATAGGGATAATCGTCATCGAGAAGCGATAGTGAGATGTTTACTTTTTATTACGTCTACGATTAAATAAACTGGCGGATTTTCCCTTTGTTAATAGCTACAGTCAGCTTTTTCAAGTCAACGTTGGGGCAGCTCCTGTTAGTACTGTCGTAAGAGGCTCGGGACAAGGTTGCATAGAACTCTTTCTGGTTTTGAATGCTCCTTGAGATAAACCTCGGAACTTTCGAGGTGTATAACATTAGGCATAGTATTCCATGGATTTGAAGTTATCGATTGCCGTGTGTGGTTCACATTTATCAACAATAAGCGCTAACATTATTCCGCTCGTCATTTTGCCATCCCTTTCTGGTGGTATCCATCCTTCATACGCTTTCCATCCAGCTTTTACTTTAAAGCGAGGAGGTTTTCCTCATAAACATGGGTAACTTATCGCTCATCGCATTTGCTATATATTATCATTGTATCGAGACTTTTGACTGGGTTTCCCTCCTGCGCAAGCCTCTAATCAGTTTAGCGACGTTTCAGGTTGCATACAAAAAATATAACAGGAATTCTTCCGCATTATAAATTGTAATTGCACGAAGTTTCTTTCCATAAAGTGACCATTTTCTTCCGTAAGTGCTTGGCCTTAAAAATGTGCTTAGTCAGCATAATCTTAATTTTTCGGTATACTTTAGCATGGAATGTCTCTTTTTTTTAAAGGAAGATCGTAAAATAGGAAACCATTTTCAAAACAATTTTTTTTCCTCATTTTAATGGTTTCGTTTTTTTAATAAAAATTAGCTACCTATTTTAGACACTTGGACAATTGAGCAAGTAAATTTGACATATATAAAATCTTTATCCTCTATTCGAGTTCTGTCTTCAGATGCTGATCAAGAAAATGTATAGGATCGTTTGCTTTTCGCAAACGGTTGCAGAGATATCGCGGTTTGAAGAGTTTTTCATATCGTCATTAACTCGTCTGTTCCAAAACGGGCAGGTTGAGCTAGCCTTTCACCCTCGTCCCCAGGACATGTTAGGCTTTTTATATTTGGACGACCGCCAAATATAAAAAGCCAAACATGTCCTGGAGACGAGGTTGGCTAGCTTTAGGAAATTAGTCCCAGGTGGTCCCTTGTTACCCACGCAGGAAATGACGTCGTGTTATTTCCACCCGTCACCAAGTTATTTCGTCTCAAACTTAAAATTGCAATGCAATGGCTTCCCTAACTTTGATAATGTTACTGCCGTAAATCTTTGTAGTAAAGTCGGAAGGGTTGTTAAAGAAAATTGTAAAAAATATAATCCACTTTGCAAGTCACAGTTGGCGTTTGATAGATTTCTGAATTGCAACCTGTGTAAACATTCGTTAAATAATAAATAAATAAATGAAATTAGGCTGAAAAGCGGTAATACCATGCATCATTGAGAGTATACCAGCTAAAGTTCAATGGCGTATATATTCTCCATCATTTTTCTACAACTTTATGGAATTTTCATGGGTTTTTTTATTTGGAGAAAGCAAGACTATAAGGGCTTTTCATTTCATGCAAAAAACAGAAAAAATTTCCGACGTTCCGAATGATTTTACTAAACATTCTGATGCTAAATTTTACGTCCCGAAATTTTTTTAGGCATTGTATAAGGCACAAAATTTCTTTTTAAATGGCTAAAGTCTCGCTTCTGCACGATACATTTTCAGCAGTGATCATCTTAATGGCTTAAAACAAATTGAGTTGTTTATATTTTCTTATATTTTCTGCTGGGTCAGGTCGCCTTTGTTAGGTAGATAATGTGAAAAAATTTACAAAAAACGGCAAAAGGATAATTCCTAGGTTTACCCTATCCATAAATATATAGGCAAAGAAACTCGTCTAAAAAATAATGAGTTCAAGAATTTTGTACTTCAAAGTATTATTTTTCTACTCGCAAAGAATTATACGTAGGTATAACATTATGCGGTACCAAACTTGTTCCCTGGTATCTTGCCTTAAGATGTCAATAAGTGAATCATGAAGACTAAAATACCCCGGGAATGAGGTTGGTGAAGCGAGAACGTGCTTCTTGGTGCTCCAGTTTTTTACTTGCTATGTTTTAGTAATTTTGTCCCAAGTTTATGGGAAAGTCATAAATAAATTTAAAAACAGCATCATCTAACATTTTTGAAAATATACACCGCATTACATATGGTGGTCCTTACATTATCCGTGACGCGTCGATTTTTTCCGAACGGTATTGATTTAAAAAGTGTTCGTAAATAAACATTTTTGTAAGCAAAATAATAAACCAGAGTTCTAATAGTAAGTAAATAACGGAAAGTTTAATATCCTTGGCGATCCCATTCTAACAGCTAGTTGTTCCATCCTCCATTCCTACTGTAACTATGTTACATTACGGCAGAGATATGTATAGCATTGTACTAAATTGCATTTTCCTGACGATTCATACGGTCGTCACCCCTTTGGTTTGATGCAAAAACAAGACGTTATATAACGGTACATTGCTTGTGAGACTCGAACCAATCAGCGCAAAGATGTTAAACAGAGTGGAATTTGGTTAACTTATACTCTTTTCTTTTTCGCCATAAATATTAAAAGGAATTAGGGATTTTACCGCGGTCTATGAAAAGCCCACTGTCTTTCGAACGCCCGTCTCCAATAAACGCCCCCTCCCTAAATTTTGAAAACTTTAATAAACGCCCGGTCTTTAATAAACTCCCCCTTCTTCTTCAGTCAAAAAGGCTTTTGTTAGATATTTTACTGATTCAAAAATTTTATTTGTGTTGAATTTAGATATAGGTAAAATATAGGTGTGTCAAAAAATGAACATTCGAATACACAGTTTTACGGTCTCAGGACCGTTCCGCATTTTACACACTTTTTTATGCCGTTGCGTAGGAATAAGTATGTAAAATGTGGAACGGTCCTGAGACCGTAAAACCGTGTATTTTTTAGTTTTTTATTAAACTTCCAGTTTCTATTTAACGCCCATCTACAATAAACCACCCCTGTAAATTTTGAAAATTAAATAAACGCCCGACGCCTTTGTTAGAGCAATTACGGTAATGCAGCGTAGTGACCGCCATTTAGCTTTTTAGTTCAATGAAATCCGTTCTGACGATTACAGTGTCATTTTAACGGAATTCCCAGTACAGTATCTACGAATAATCAACTTGTCTATCGAGATTAATTGTTGAACACAAAGCGTTAATAACAGATAAAATGTAAACAATGGATGCAATCTTGCCAGTGGGTGGAGCGGATCACATGCGATGCTAAAATGTTGAGTATTTCGAATTTCCCAGAGTGGGAATCGCGTGGTATAGTATTCTTCGTATTGTTGAATTTTTTCATGTTGAATCGCAAAAATGTCCAAAATACGAAGATCACCATTAAGTTTGTTTTTAATAAGTTACTTTCTAAAAACTGGAACGATTCTAGTGGTTTTTGTTTTTTGGCACGACAATTTGAAGGAGGAGGAGTCGATGTCCCACACAAATGTGATTAGTCAATTTGCGTCAAAGCATGATAAAAGTATGCTCGTAAAAAGCGAATATTTCGACAGCGGAAAAGCAATCATAACATATTAAGTTTTAATGGAAACCATTACGTTGGAGCCGTTCAGATTCCAAACACTTGGGAAAATATTGCCTATCAAAGGCCGGGGGAGTGGCCTTCAAACTGAGGACCGCGTTGCTAAGCATACATATTTAATCGTCTGAAATGTTGTAGAATAAAATTGAAAGACCAGTCTTTGAGAATTAAACAGAATTTTTAATGAGGAAAAGCTTTTTATGCCTGCGATATGAACTTTTGAGGTGTACAGCTATTTAGCACACCAATACGCCTTGACTGTTTTTCAAACTGTTTTTCCTTTCAAACAAATGACAAAGTGAGAATAAAAATATGTATACGGTTTGAAAAAGAGGACGCCGTTATTAATTTTTAATACCTATATGAACACATTTTAAAGTATTTCTTTTACCACTGGTAAATGGTTCGCTAAATTCCTGCAACGAAGACACATTAATTTCGTGAATTGGATGTGTTTAACACTAGCCTACAAGATAAACGATTTCCAAAAGAAACATATTCTACATTCATTTTTAGCGATTTTTGTAAGAAATGTTGTGTCTCCCCCCTGCCGCAAGCCGTATTTTATGCGTGCGTTTAGCTTTTTTGATTCCAAAGTTATTATCAGTTAAAATATTTTAAATATAACGTTCTCGTTAATACTACTTAATGAGATAACAATAGATCATTCATTTTAGTGACATATCGTGTCAGCATTATTCTCATTAATTACAATTTATTTCCCACTTGTCAACAACCAGCTAACAATGACGTTAAAACTTAATTAAACTTGTCTCCATCCTATATATAACTTTTTTCTAATGAGAACCACCATATGTCGTTTTGAAAATTGACCACATTCAAAATCAATGTTTTTTTTTAGTAATTTATGTGCTCTAAACGAAGCAGTTGTCAGATATTCACCGGTTTAAGTTACTTTAGGCAAGACATTCGTTGAATTTGTCCAAAAATAAGAAAATTAAACTTTATGAGAATTTAGTTGGTCTTTTTAATTTATGTGTAATGCAGCATGATGCAAATTGGTAAACGCCGTTGAATTCGAGTTGTTTATCATGATTTCAAATCTAGCATTTTTTAAGTTTACTAATTAGTATTAGGTGGGAAGGATTAGGTGTTTAGAAATATATTTCATGTCCTTATGTTTTAAGATGTTCCATGTCGTTGTGGTTATGTTTCATTTCCTAACGTTCCTTTTTAGGTCCTTTTAAAAAAGGAACAGGGTGTGAAAATCCTGATCAACAACGCAGTTGTGACTGTCTAAGTTCAGTCGCCTTTGTAAAAAGCAATTTTGTGACAAAGAAACTGATGTCATATCAGAAGTGCAGTACATCATGTGATAGGGAGATAGATTATTTGTTCATTCTTCAAAGTCTCCACCGTTTTTTGAAAGTAAGTTACGACACAGAAGTGATGTTATCAGGATGTTTACAGAGTGAGTGCGAAATGACGTCCTGGATTTTTTTGCTGACAGGTTGAGTTACAAGTCGTTATTGTATTGAAATAACTTCTACAACTGCTGCGGAATCTATTTCCGTGTAATCACCAACCTGATATCTTCTATATCGCTATAAATTTACCACTGCTTTCTGCACCGATTTTTGTGTAATCACCAGCCTGGTTTGTAGCCTTTTGAATAAGCACGCATTTAGAACGTTTGTATGATTCGGACACTTCTAGAGATGCTGGAAGAAAAACACCAAATAGAGGCGCAGACAAGTTTGTGATATTCCACATTCTTTTCTAATGAATAACCACGCCTTCGTTCAATTACATTACTTTTATTTTATTTTCTTCTACTACTTAAGTTTGGTAAAACCTATTATTAATTACACCGTTTTCTTCTAAAAAATTACTGTTTCTAACCCGTCTAATTCTGACATAGTCAGGCCTATTTGAGTCTCAATTAACTCTTAACGGGATTTTTAGAAATATGTGTTGACCTCATAGATTGATATCCCTTGCATCTCATTTAGAGGGACAAACAAATAAAACCATTTACACGCAATTTAGCTGCCTCCAGCTGAAAAATACACAAAGCTGTATTAAAATCTAGTGGATCTCAAAAATCAACTTGAGTATGACTCTTTAGAGGAACCTTCTAAAAAAGCAACCTTGCCTCCAGCTATTTGTGTCTCTTTTTAGCCCTTGAGGTCAACATGTGCTGGGAACGATTTAAGTTTTCTATTAAATGCTTATGTTCTACAGTTGATTCTGTTATTGTTTTTATTTCTATATTATATTTGATTATAATGTCATTTTTAAAGTTCATGAACAGCAGTCTATCAAATCAAAAAAAAGGATGGCCCATCGATCAAGAAAAATGCTCTGATTGGAGACATTTGAAGTAGTTAAGTGGCAACCATTTCCTCTGCATGTCGATCAGATAAATACCAATCTTAAATTTGTGGTTCAATTCAATTGCTATTTTTTTTCATTGACATAACTGGACGTTTAAAAATTACCATCCCTAATTTTTCATGTCTCTTTGTGCGATTAAGTTAACCATCTTGTTTTCAACCAACATAACTGTGTGACATCTCTTCTACAACATCATAATTTAATTGAACATTTATATGTCATGCTATTTGACAGATTAGATTAAGTGTATCTTTGGCTTGACAGATCTTGTCGCCTAAGAATCCTGTTTACGAAAAGCTATACTTCAAAACCTTGTATTGCCAGGGCTTTGGTTCCTTTTTTGGCATTTTAAGTTTACTAATGTTTTAAAAAAACTTTACCCACGTGACCCCAGAGTGGCGTGATGTCATTAATCTAATCCGTGTATGACAATAATTACAGAAATAAAAGCAAATAGTCAAAGTTGTTAAAACAAAGTTCATTCTCGTCCTCAGAGCTCTTTGAGATAAACAAAAATGGTGGATACCAGTCTTTATTTCTTATTCCATCTATATAATTATGATATAATTAACCATTGTTTGATTATCTTTTACATTTTGACAGATTGGTTTTAAAGACAAAGTTTTACGAAATGATTGTCGCCTATCTGTATATTAAGGCAAAAAAATTGGCACTTATTTTGCATGGAGTAGAAGTTACGAACTTTGAAATAAATACTCTGGAGTACCAAATAAATCGTTCTTCTCCTTGTGCAGGGACAACAAAACGGGGGGAAGGGAGGGGCATGATTTTTTAGGTAGCTTCAAAAACAATATTTTCTCCACCCAAGCACAGTATAATTTTAGAAATTGAATAGCGTTTTAGCCAATCTGAAGGCTTTAATTTCCACTTTTAAAAACGATTCGTCTGACGTGTCAACTTTTAATTCTTTATCCAAGAAACCACTTATTATATATAAAGGTTACAAAACCTTGACATAAAAAAGTTATCAAAACACGTAACCCAAAATAACCATATTTTCTTCAAGTTTTCAAATAAAAACCATAAACAAGAGTCACTGTATGGTTTTTACTTAAAACTTGGACAATGAAGATATAAACTGTCTGACATCGCATAATTTGAAATCTTCCAAACCCATCACAAAAACCTTTTTGGAATCTATCATGATTAGGACAATGCTAGCATATATTCTGTTTAAAATTGAAAGAGCAGGAAAAGAAACGCTTCTAAAAAACCATAAACAAGAGTCACTGTATGGTTTTTAATTAAAACTTGGACAAGGGTGATATAAACTGTCTGACATCGCATAATTTGAAATCTTCCAAACCCATCACAAAAACCTTTTTGGAATCTATCATGATTAGGACAATGCTAGCATATATTCTGTTTAAGATTGGAAGAGCAGGAAAAGAAACACTTCAAGAGACTACAAACTGCAATCCACCATGCTATATACACGGACTCCTTCAACTAAAGCATTTGGCTGCTCATTGAAAAAATGGTAACAAAACACCGATATATATTCATGATGTCGAGAATATGAGCACAAAATGACATAATTTTAGGTTTTTTAATGATCTGCTAATTCTCAACTTTGAGCGAGTAATGAATGCTGTATTTCTTAACACACATGCGTACGCACGTGTTATTTTCTTCTTGTAACGATCTAAAAAAAGATTATAAAAACGCAGTCAAGATGCCGAAAAAACCTGAAATTGTTCTATAAATGTTTATATTAAAGAGCTATTACATAAACGATGTGTTACCTTGGAACCGTTAGATCTACATCTAAGCCGTATGGAATTAAAAACGCGTTCGATAGGTGGTAATAAATCATGGACGTAGATGATTAAACATGCTATTATCTTTACATCACGAGCAGTTAGGAACTAAATGACACAGCATTAATGTCGATTACTGTCAATACAAGCACATATGGTATATATATATCATCTTTGATTGACATGGTAGTTATACACTTCCCTTTATCAACTTTGAGATGAGCATTCTCGTAATTTCCTGGCACCTACAGTGTGGAAATCTTCTACTTAAGGTGTTTTATTTTATCCACTCGAAATCAAGAATTTATATTGCTTTTGTCATGCAATTAGAACCGTGTTTACCCCTATGTTCTTTCTTTTACGGCACAAAAGTTACTAGCTACTTTAGATAGAAATATTTTGTTGTTTTCTCATTCTGTTTTTCTACTGACTCATCAAAAATATTATGAGCACATTACCACAAAACTGTTTTTTTTTTCTCTCTTTCAACGGTTGCTAAATTCTGTTAAATACCAGAATTTTATATCATATCTGACAATTTATATTATAAATGAACCAGATTTTGCTGATTGACAATTTACATAAATTGACATAGATCAAATAATGACTACCTCGCTCACATGATGTTTTATTATATGATGAACTGTGTATGACTTGTCCCCTACAGTTTCTCTATCTCTTGCGTCATCAGGGAAATTGTTCTATTCCATATATGTTAAATGTTGTTTTTATCCTTATATGTGTTCACTTTATATAATATTCATTTTTTACTTAATCTATTTTATTTATTTTTTTACAAACTAAGTTTTACTATTTTTGCCTGTATTTATTCAACAGGACGGTCATTCATAGCAGTTTGTTGTATATATGTATATATAAACTGACGATCTTATCCTGTATAAATATTCAGAAAATAAAAAAATAAAAAAATGAAAATAAAGTGCCAACCACGGAAATTAAAATAGGCATATTTTACACAAAGCCAGCGAAACCATGGAGAGTGGTGATGGGTGTGGGAAACTTTGGAACAACAATAACAACAAATGATCTGGTACTTTTTAATTCCCACGGTGTCCTTTCACTTCAAATATGAATCTGCCGGCCCTGAAACTTTAACAAACAACGCGTTCTATTTAAATCTGTGCGTAGCCATTTGCTTTTTCTCAACTTCGTTTCTAGATCCTTTTTATAGGAGAAAGGAGACCTGCTTGAGATAAGTTGGAATGTGATAAGGAGGCCCTAAATTTTTAACTGCCTATTTCTGGACAAGGTGCCAGATTTATACTGGTGACAGATTTATAGTGTGACGTCATAATAATAAGAAATCGTGCATTTTTCTTCGTACGGAGAATTTTTTTTATAACTTGTTAAATATGTTCAATTAACTCGTGGTTTGTTGTTATTATAATTTGTGCGAAAAAAAAATATTTTCTAAAATTACTTTCGAATTTGTTCAACTAATAATAATGATAAATAGCATAGACGTATTGAATGTTGGTTTGTTCCTTGCCGACTGTACGTAGAATTAAAGAAACTATAGTTCCAACACGATCATATATAACATTTCCTCATCTACTCCATAATGTTTTTCACTGTGGTGACATGTATTCCTGAGTTACTGTCATTTGGGTCAACCTTTATTATATGAATAGTTAAATATACATTTATTGGGAAATTTGTAAATTAAGAATAGCCATATTTATACTGACAGGCCACCCTCGTCCCCTGGATTTTTTGCCTTTTTGATATAAGAAAGTACGGCGAAAAATATTTTCCGCCGTCTTCTCTCACATCAAAAAGGCAAAAATCCTGGGAACGAGAGGGTGACTGACATGCGTGACAATTTTAGCCACCCTATTTTTAAAGTCTTTTTTACCAAGACAATCACCTATTTTCCTTTATTTTTACGCCTCATTGCTTAACGCCCCTGAGGTAGGGCGTTGAAAGGAACAAGCAAGTATATAGTTTTGTCCACAAGTGAAACTGATTATTTGTTTATGAGAACACAAGCCGCATTTTCTTCTGATGATTTGGAATGACATTTTAAGCACATTACGCAAAAAGGGCTTGGGTACTAGCAATACAAAGAAGCTTAGGGCCCTTGATTAATTTACGATCTGGTATTTTAAAGAGGTCTTTTCCGATGTACAATTTTTTTAGGAGATAAACTGCGGATTAATAGAATATCACATTTGGTATGGACAGTTTTCTTTAAAACATTTCTTAATCGTATCTTTGTATCGGTAGTCTAGTGTAAATGACCACAGACCTTCTAAACAGATAAGTATAAAACGATTAGAAAGAAAGTAGATTAGGAATATCAGATCTTGCCTACAAAACAGGTGCAGCAGCAGATGACGTCATTCGTAAACAAGATCATTCAGTGAGGGCGGCAAAGATGGTACCCGGAGCTTCGTTATCCAATATAGCGTATATAAAAAAATCACGTACGGAATCTTTGTGATTTTTATTCCGCGGCACTTTCTTTCATCATAAGAAATTCAATTTTTAAAAATTAAGAAAAATTATAAGGATCTTGAACATATGAAGTAGGTTTCGAATTTCTTAAATTGATTTTTTTCTGGTTTCATATTTGCACTTCAAGCACATTTCGTGATGAAGCCTCTGATGATTTAGGCGCGAAACCACCGCAAAAATAAACACGATAAACAAAAGACGTTAACTTTTTCAAAATAATTTCAATAGTTTACAGTATTTTAACTATTAATTAGAAAACTTTTTTTTTCCTTGTCACGTAAAAACACATCGTAAATATTTGATTTCTCGCTTTTTTCTCAACAATTTTTTCTTCTTCATGGCTAGCTCTCGTTGGTGAAAAAAAAGGTGTTTTTATTACCAAGTCTCTTTGAAAACGTCGCGTTAAATTTTCACGTCAAAACTGCAAACTCGGCGAAGTTCAGACAAATTGCACCTTAAAGCCCGCTTCACACTTGCAGACAACAAGTTTTGTAATCATCAAATCAAAATTAACGTCATTTGAAAGAAAACAAGAAAATTCTTTTTTAATTTGTTGACACTTGTATTTTAATATTTAGCAATTAACATCATCATAATATCTACAACCCATATACACATATACAATTAGCGGCTCTTGTATAACTCAGAAGAAGAAAGGAAAGTGTTAAGTGCATTGTTCACCTTCGTTGACGGCGTGTCTCAGTTGTTGCACCGAATGTATTTACAATCAAAGAAGGCGACAACGCGCATTATCACCTTGACGTCAAAATATCGTTATCCATTTGAGGATACAGGCATGGCTTCTAATTAAGAATATACACGCTAAAAATTCATATAAAAATTCCTATGATAATAAATTATTATTTCTGTTATTTCTAATAATGAAAAACACTATGCGGTGGAGGGACGTAACCATGTCCGGGTCTGCTGTATGGCGAATATCGTACAGGACTGGAAGCTGGTCCGTACGAATACCCTGGTATGGTGGGTCGAGGACTGGCTTTGCGTTGTCCACACGGACAGCCATGCACAGTGCAGGAGTTCGTTGGAGGCGGTGGTGGGATAGCGGAGAGCATGCTTTGTGGTGTGGTTGCATGTCCATCACACTTTGCTTTGTGCTGTTGCAAGTTCGTATGAGTTCGCAAATGTTGGAACAACTCTTCTGAAGTTGTAAATCCGTTTCCACAATGCTTACCATCGGAAACCCAGTTGCAAACAAAAGGTTTCGGATTTGACGATGCTTTTGCGTACGAGTCAAACGTCGAGTTTGTTGTTGGTAGGTGTGGTAGTGGTGGAGGAGGGAAAGATTTATGCGGGCCTCCACCGTGGGTACACTGATGTATTAAAGCGGGATGAAGGAAATTTTGAATATTAGTATGCGATGGAGGAGCTTTAGAACAGTTTGTACAGGTCGGATCGCGACAAGTTATCATCGGTTGCAAATGCGGCTTATAATGTGACGGGTATAATGAAGGTAGAGCAGCTGGATAGTTACATTTCGGTTCCGTTCTCGTTTGGGTACATGAGAAACACGGACACTGCGTCCCTTGCGACTGTCGGTTTATAGCAGGCATGTCTGAGTGAGGTCCCATTTTTTTACATTGTACGCATTCACTGTGATTGTGATGTGGTGAAAGCATGGATGTTTTGTGTGGCAAGTGCGGTAACGGTGGAGAAGCCGAATGGCATGGTAACGGGTAGTAGTCCTTACTGTCTCTGTGAGGATAAAAACGAGATCTTTCAGATTCGCTCATTGATACAGTCGTGTTAAGTTTACTGTGGATTGCGCTACTCATAGATAACTGCTTCGATAATATCGGACTAGCATTCGACCTTAGTGCCGGAGAAGAACTTCGTCTGTTCGCTGGTTTTGTGTTCATTTTATAAGGTTTAAACGACGATTTATGCTCTTCTTCACCGCTGCTTAACGAATTAAAAATGGCAGATGTAGCTTTGATGTCTTTTTTGTCGTTATCAGGTTTTCCAATGCTACTACAAGTCGCTGCCAACAATGCCAGTGGCGATGCTTTTGTTTCTGAACTCTAAAAAAGAAAGAGGAAAAATTCATTCATACTGACAAATTTTTATGACATCATAGATCGTGCCACGAAAAGAAAAAGCTTACACTGTTTTTCAAACTTTGCGTTTGTTTTCAAAATGAAATCGCAAACTGGGGCTGAAATATTAATTTCATCTACGTCAACTATATACGAATGATTGATAGGAGTCAACAGAAAGTATAAACCTTGTAAATATTTTGAGTTATTATTATCCCAAATAAATTGAATGGAAAAAAAAATGATTAACAGAGTATAAAAGCAAGTTTTTTCCCTATCTCCTTTATGCTTCCAACTTTAAACTTTTTTAACTGCGTCGAAGCTAAACTCGAAATGTTTTGTTTTTCATGTTTTCTCTTTCCAAAGAAGTAGACATAAAGAAAAAACACCAAAAAGAAAAAGAAGAGAGTATATCTTACCGTCAAATGAGGCTGTAAGTAAGCCATATGGATGGGAAGACGCTGTTGAGCAATCATTTCGTGACAATTCTTTATCTTAAGTTTATCTTCTGCTTGTGTGTAAAAATCTGAGGTCACCAATGGTCTTTCTTCTCCAATAGTCATCGCGAAACTGAACTTACTCGCTCTGTTCAGCGCGAATTAATTTCGATCGATGATCAAAGATTCCGACGCAGACTAAGATATACAATGCCATGCGCCACAACTCATAAGCTGTCAATCACTCAAACTTTATAGAAAACCGATAACCAATCAAAACATTCATTGAATGAAATTCTTCAATCTGATTGGTTCTTATTGAAACAATAGTCTGTCAATAATAATGATTAGAGTAGGATTGTGATAATTTACACCCTGAAGAGCGATAGAGAAGGCGGGATATAATTAACTTACAAGTCGCCAAATGTTCAGTCCTCAGACAGAACATCAATAACAAAATGACAGTTAATGTCAATCAGAGTACGTCATTACAACATTGGATGAAATGTTGCCGAAATAGGTTCTGACCACAAAAGACAGAACCAAACAGGCTAATCAACGAACAAATAAAAATATATATATGTACCAGGGCAGAAGATTTTTTTTATTTGTGAAAAACTCACGTGTGATTTTTATCTTTTTATTTTGTTTTAAATAAATAAAGATATAGAAAAAAAATATTAAAAAACCTTTCATGTCTCTTTTTACTTGATACGCACGAAAACTTCTGTTTATATTCATTTTAAACATAAAACACATTTTAGATGTGATATAAAAAATATTTGCGGCAGCTATTCAATTCGGTTTTCTTTCATGCGTTTTTTTGTTTTACTTTTAAAGTGTGAGTGAGTAAGTTTTATTACAAGTTGCAGTTGTCAATCACTTCAGATCGGTTATTCAAAAACGAAAACCTCTTGATAAACATGTTGTGTTATTCCCACAGACATCATCAATTAAGCATGTCATTTTAACAAGAATTTATATAAAACAGTTGAGGTGTGTGTTCTCAAGAAGTTGAGAGGCGAAACAACAGAGTGTGTAGACACTTTGAATTACTGCATTAGTTTTTATGTTAGCGCTTGAAAAACATACCATGACATCAAAAGAAAACGCTCTTAATCACGTGATTAATCTCATTTGGAGGAGTTTTTACCACAGTGATACGTCTCCCTTAGGAAATACAGGTTAAAAAGAACCTAGTAACTAATTTGCAAGTCTACTTGAAAATGCATGTAAAGTGAGAGAGGTGCTTGAGTGTTTCCTTACTGTTTGTCATGTCACATCAAATAACTGGCTCCTGTGGTATTTTACTTCGGATTTCACCTCTTGGTAGATATGTCTTTTGGTTTTAAATAGCCTGTTTTGACCGCTTATCTTCCGGATGCTTTAGTGTCAATGTTGCTCATAAAAGAAAAAGAAACAGTTTGGTAATAGTGAAAGTTTTTTTTGACGGATAATACATCAAGAATTAGAAATTTTTTTAAGAAAATTAAAAAACGTATAACAGGAGAAAGAAACTATCGCGCATGCGCCATATATATTTCACCAATCAGATAAGGTGGGCTTATATGGCTTTTTAATTAAAAAACGAATACAAGGTTTTGTTTGTTTCGGCGTTTAATTGCTCCTACCTTGTCATGTACATCGCGTGGAAGATGACATATCGCTTTCCGTTCCTGTGGTTGTATATTTCCCCCCTCAATTGACGTTCAGGTGTCTCCATCGATCATTTTGGAAAATGTCTTGAAATGTCAATGCTGATAATTACGATTTCAAATGAGGAAATCCTTTTTCTTGGCGGTAAATCGTCATTATACTGGTTTGTAAAGATATAGATCCTTTTTCAGTAAACCGCCAAGCAAAGGATGCAAATCTCGAAATGTTTAGTCATGAAATTATGTAGTGCATTGGTACTGAGCGAGGTTAAGGACTGGAGATAATCGAGCTGTAGCCAAAGAAAGGTAGTCAGGAGTCTCGACGCTTATCTTTTCAATATCGATATTTGAAATACAAGGTGTTTATATCTTTTTCTTTAAAAATATTGATTATAAATGTCAAAGTAAAAAGTTTAATAGAAAAAAGTTAAAGATTTTGTCTGCTGATCTAAAGACTGACAATCTAAATGAAATTTTATCATGCGTTGGATTTTATGCAATCTCGTATTTTTTTATACCTTAAACAAAATCTAGGCATGCTTGTTGGCCAAAAATAGCGAAAAGACGTTTTTGAACATTCTTCGACTTTTTATTCTAAAAATTTATGAAAAAACAGGCCATAGCTAGTTGACAAGAACAGAGGATGCGCGAATAGATAACTTTTTTTATTCGCAAAGAAATTGACAAATGGATTATGCTAATGAAGAATAACTTAAAAAGCGCGCGAAAAAGTTCGTTTGTGTTTCAACACCGTAATCTGAACGCAATCACTTAAGGGATCTTTATATCGTATCAATCGGTGCGTGTGAGCTACCATCTTCTTTGTCGTATAGGTTCTTTGATAGTGGAATCACTGATGAAATAGCATGCAATGGCTTTGATAGTGGATTACTGATGAAATAGCATGCAATGGTTTTTATTACTTTATAGTAAGTTTTTTTTTAATTTCTTATATTTCTTAAAATAAAACTTTATTTACAAACCTTCAGGGTATAGCTGCGCCATTATAAGTTCGCAATATATGGGGAGGTTTGATATGGACGGCTAAAATACATAGGGCGAAACACTTTCGCGTGCTACTGTAAAAAATTAATGTTAAATAAGAACAATATGTTGAATTACTCTTATTCTTGGTTCAATTCTAAAATTATTTTCCAAATTTTAAAAACAAAATAAGAATAACTCAGGCTGATAAAGGCTCAAAATATAAGAGAAGCCCTCAGGTCGAATTTTACCATTCTTATTAAAAAACGTGTATTTCTTGAAAGATATATGGTTAGATACAAAACCTGTTTCTCATTCTTTTTAAATTATTGACTTAATATGTTCATCTATAATTGGTTGTGATGTGGAGGAAGAAAGGTTGTGATAAAAGAAACATTGCAATGAAGATTAATTATTCTTGCTTGACTCATACTAAAACAACACACTTCTGAAAAAACGATTACATTTTCCGTTCCTTCCTTTTGCACACGAAATTCGTCTCGTTGTCAGGACTTTTTAGATTTCATGAAGACATGTATGTGAGATGTCTTGGTAACGAGTTTGTATTTGCATGCAAATAGCCAATGACTAGTGATGGAAGAAATTTTATTTTTAGAATTGTTTGAATCATATTTGAAATGACATATTTTTAAATCATCTCGGATTGTTGATGTCCTCTTTTTCTATTTTGGGTTAGTAAACGCTAATCAAATCAAAAATCACTGTATTTATTTGCAATATATGTAAGAAAAACTATTGATAAACACGCACAAAACAGCGCGAAAGAAAAAAAAGTGACAGCGCTCTGTTTCGATATGTAGTTTTAATCTAAAAAAGACAGACGATAAGGCGTCGTTGATTTACAAAATCTGTCGAGTGGCAGATCAGTTTGAAGTGTAAAATTGACAGTTCAATCGTTGTCTGTTTCATCCCTGTTTGTTTGAGTGCTTTAAAACAGTCGACAGCTATTTCAATATAATGTCAAGTTTACTCTCCCCCGTAGAATTTAAATCACAATGAAGATGTCCTTCCATTTTCACGAACCTATAACATCATTCACAGGTAATTTTTATGTCATTTACATCAGCACAAAATAAACATCACGTGCCTTATTTCGACAAGAATTCGGCCCGCACTGAGAATGCGAGGTGTTCTAGAACACGCACACTGGTTTTAAAACACGGTGCCTAAATTAGTTCTATAGCAACCTAAATATTAGGAAGGTTTATTTAAGCACCCCTGAAAATACGCGGATGTTACACAACACGTTTCTCTAACGTTCGTGAGACAAACCAGTTTTGATTAAATCCCCTTATTCAAACAACTTTGTCAATCGTCTGTGTTTTAAATCAATATTTGTTTTTTTATCAATATAACCCATTTATTTTAAGGTTGTTGTAACATGTTAATACTTTACATCCCCGTTGCTCTACGTTTGTCTATGTCATATACGCCGCGAGACATTTTAATGTTACATAAAACGCTGATAATAATTCACTGTGTTTTTTTGAGGGATTTTAGTTCAGATAATTTATTCGTGTTTACAAGAATTAAATTTCCCTTCTACAGTCTTGGGCAAAATATCGCAGAAGCGTATTTGAACTTGTCCGAAATCATATTGTCAATATTGACAGTGGACAGACATTAAGTTTAGCTGGTTGGATACAAAATCTTAAAGACTGCTTAAGGCCTCCTTTCCTAAATTTGAAAGACTTGATATGTGGGTTGCTGCATTTGAGCTTTAAAGACGTTAAAGGAAGAAAGTTTCGCGGGCAATTCTTGCGAAAAGTTTTTTTCTCTAAAGATTACGGTTTTCCTACTGATTTTCCTTTATTTTTTTCCTGTCAAATCTTTAATTTCTCCTAGATTTTTCGCACTTTAAAGCGTGATAAGTTTCATAAGGTGTATGCCCTAAATTTCGCGTTTTTTCTCTCTCGATACTTTCTTCCCGCCACAGTGTTTGCTTTTAAAGAAGCGCATAGGACGCGACATGTTTGTTTTAAACATTGTTTACATCGGAACTGTTTACCTTCTTAGTTTGTCCAGATCTTCAGAGATTTTAACAATAGCCAAAAGTAGCCAAAAACTGTGATTCTCCATATATTATCGTTAGTAAGTGAGAAAATAACGAGAAACTTTGTGTTTTTATAGATTCCATTATCACAGATACCTTTCTCTGTTCCGACTGTAGTTACATTAAAGGGACTGTTGATTTTTGACTTTTAGTGACTCACACGAAAGTCAAGCTTGCGGGAGAAAAGTTCATGAAGCACAGGGGACTAAAATAATAATCTTGGATGTCATATTGGCACCCAAGTATTACTGAACACGAAGAAAAAGTACCTTACAAATATTCGATATCCATAATTTTTTCTACATTAGCACTTATTTAGCCTTTAAATCAAGTTTTCTGATAAAGAAACTTTGGACTTTTTTGATGTAGCAAGCTATTTTCCTCTACATTTTACACAGAAACATACCAAATTATTGCATATAAAGCAAATTGAAGCAACAACAATGACTTTAAAATCTTTTTAGAGGTATTAATTACCTTTTTAATGCTATTTAGTAAAACATTTTTAACAAATACAGTCCCTCATGTATTGCTTCCTCGTCAAAACAAACTAGAAAACAAAAAAGCAGACTGCAACTTATTTTACTGCCAAAAAAATAGAACTAAATAACGTATCGAGGATGAGAATGGAGAGTGACATAAATGATGGAGATTTTACATGAGTCGTTTCGTACCCTGGAGATAGCTACCTATAACATAATACTCGAACTAAATATAACTGCCAAACAAGACACAAGACACCTTGCAGGCAGTCAATGACCCCATATGAGTTAGCAACATTTTATGTGCGCCGATAAACGGATTTGAACTGATGAATAAACTGCACTGTATTTGCCAAACACGAATTTTAAAATTTTCGCTATAAATGACGACATCAGCCACGACAGCGATCGAAGAATTGCGGTTTAGTTCAAATGTTGCCAGCCCCTACTTCAAAACACATTTCGCCAACCCTATTCGATTCGAGTTCGGGCGA
This sequence comes from Hydractinia echinata, assembly GCA_030067915.1. Lineage (NCBI taxonomy): Eukaryota > Metazoa > Cnidaria > Hydrozoa > Anthoathecata > Hydractiniidae > Hydractinia > Hydractinia echinata. The sequence goes on from JASGCC010000132.1 coordinate 761,929, forward strand.
AGTTTAAGTCGTGATTTTCATAAAGTTTTACACACTGTTATCACATCACAAGTTTGAACAATCATCTCCAAAAAATTTCTTAATTTAATTTTCAGATTTTTCCTGACGCTGTTCATGGCGCATTTAGAAACAGTGCCAATGTGGAAATAAAAACACAAAATGAACAGCTAGCAATGAGTTTTGATTGGCTTGACGGGATCATCAACAATACCATAAAAACAGGCTTAAAAATACGCTCACGGGTGAGGCAGACACAACTCTCATTCGCTGTTATTGTTGTTGGATGTCTCACAAAGTTCTGATTGCATCAACGCGATCAGGAAACTGTTTGCAAAGAACCTTTGTTAAACCATGGTGAAAATAGAATATCTATGCATGCTATATCTTGTTATCAATTTTTCATTGTTCGCTATCATCTTAAGTAATAGCGGTTGCCATGGCGATACATGTTTGGTCATTTATTTACTTGCAGTTTTATCATAGTAGTGTTTATCCGACGGATTCGTTTATCGTAAGATCATCTAAGACTCTTTAAAATTCAACACAAACTGTGATATACAATGCTAGATTTTGTTGATCTGATAAATTTCTTTCATCATTTACTCTTTTCCCGACACGAATGTTTGAATATGTCAATAACAAACAACCTAGCTAACAATGTTTTCTCTCTACAACAAATATTTTTCATGTCATTCAACTAAAGAAATTAAAGTATTGCGCGACCCGCAAAAATTAACTCCTGCTCTAAGATACAGTATACTTCTCTTTTTAATGTCTTATTATTTTCTCCAATCGTTTTACACTGTTTGTTACTGCAACGCTAGCCTGAACTTGGACTCGTTTAACAAAAGTTTTTTTAGCCTCGCTACAAGGTAAATGTGGTTATCTAGATATAGAGGCGCCTTAAGAGTTAGATTTCTAGAAAAGTGTGAATATTTTAATATCTGCTTTGGTGGTTATCATTACCGCAGTGTTCTCACCTCCCGCCTTCTGGGCTACAGTTTATCATTTTTTTGATTACAAAGATGACTTGTCCTTCCACAATAAATACAATGATCTCTAAAACGCCCATATTGTAATCTGACATTTCTAATGAATCGTTACTTCATAATTTATGATATATCTGTAATAAACCCTCCCTTGACACGAGGAGGTGTAAAAAGATACCTCTTTGCTGGACAAGACTCGCTTTTTTTATAGTTAATTAAATTGACGATACCACTGTTCGACTCATTTGTGTGGTTTCTAGCCATGGTGGCTAGTTTAAAAAAAGAGAAACGAGCGCTATTAAAATGTAGCCATTTCGTTGAAGATCTATTTCCAGTACGATCTTTATGATAACCACAGCCTGTGGATATTTCCGTAGGTTTGGTCACAGATTAACCGCAAGCATGACAAATATGTAATGTTTATATTAGAGTGTTACGAAATGGGCTGTTAATTATGAGTTTAGTGACTTACATGAAAGTAGATTCGCGTTGGTGGGAAGTTTGTGAGAATCAAAACAATAAATGAAGACCTTTCACAAAATTAAAATGTTTGATTTGCTAAAAAGAAAATGGATCTTTTATAATATCTATGTAACGTCTCTACAAGTTTTTGTCACGTGGCACAAAAACTAACTACCGATTGGTGGGAATTAGATCCACACTGACCTGAGCACATTAATAAACCAGAGGCTATGGGAGGGCAATGCCACCAAAAATACTTTATTTTTCATCTTCACTTTATCTTTTCATATGTTAAAATAGTTTTACACTGACTCGTAGACAGTCGAGTAGACGTAGACAAGGGCCTCACTAATTAGAGAAGATATGATATGTAATACCGCCCATATATATCGAAGTAGCGATAACAAAGAAGAATATAATTGATATCGGAAGGACTGGGAATTAAGGGAAATATTAAACCAATCCCTGCTTAGATTGCCAAAATAGGTAAAAGTGATGTTTTATGGCATGGCATTTTATCTAGCTTGAACTAAAGAGGATAAAAAAAGATGAAATAGATATCGTTGTTTCTTTTATCCATTTTCAAATTCGTCTTCATCATAGGGGAGGGAAGTTATCAGTAATATAACATGAGTTGACAGAACCTTTCAAATCGATTGTTTTTGTTAATCTCGAAAGTTTTTGTGTGATGATGCGCTTTTTATATCAAATGTCGCCATTTTGTCATTTGATTAAGTTTAAAAAGCAAACAACAAGGATGGTTTAAAGCGGAAAGATTTACGTGTCGAACAGATGATGTTATCTGCGTATTAAAAGCCCTCCACTCAGATCCAATTAAAGAAATCGGCTTTGTCAATGTTTTTAAGGGGATATATCTTGTTAAATACGATGATGGAAATAATCTCAATTTATTCGGATAAACCATCTCCCTGTTGAATTATGTCACGACATTAAAACAACACGACACATATCATGTTGTCATGTCGCGACGTCAAACAAATTCGTCTTGGATTATAGTCTCCATAGAGCGCCGGATTTTAAACTTAAAGATGCTTTGACGTAATATACCGCGAGCTTATACGTATGGCTGTTTAATCGGCTCTATTTCCTTTTAAAAACTAACATTTAATCATAAAATATATACTTTCTCTGTGCACGAAAACGCAATCCATTTTTTGGTAAACTCCACTATTAATTATCCTTTTATTTTTTTCAACGTAACAACTGCCTTTTCAGCAAAAAAAAGGCGGCGAAAATTGACCAACTTAGTTAGTGACTAATATTTTGTACCTGACCAACTATTTATACGCACTTTATTTTAACTTTTTTCAGTTGAAATTATTATGGGCAATAGATTTTGTAATGAATTCCTCTGTATGTGTGCACACTTCATATTTATATGCACTCGACAAGTATTTAGTCGGTAAAAAGTGAGTAAATTTTGTGCGCGTGACTAAATATTTTTACCAAATAAACATTTTTACCAAACTTTTTCTAGGCTTTTTACCAGGTATCCAAGTTTATTTTTTATAAATCTACATGCGAAACTAAATGTAACACTGACATAAAGTTGTTTGTTTGTTTGTTTGTTTGTTTGTTTTATTTGTTTATATATCGCAGACTAATTATATCACTCAAACATGACAACAAGTGCTGCCAAAATGAAGTGATCACAGCTGTTAAAAGTCAACAATAATGATATGTCGGTGGATGACAATGTTCATACAAAATAAAAATCGTATCGTTTTTTTTATTCCAATGTCGGCAACAATGTTTTCGTCAATCTTAGCTAATCTTTGCGTTTCTTCGGTTACCGTAATGTAACAATAACCCCTCGAAGATGTAGAAATGGTAGTAAAAGAAATTTGAAGCGTCTCTTTGTCGAATAAGCACCTATACCTTAAATAAGCTCCTCATTTTTAAGTAGGATCCTAGAATTCAAAATTTAAATTTATATTTTCCCGATCGACGTACATTTAACATTTATTAAGTTTAAAGTAAAAATTCGCGTGTCTATTTTTTTTCATCTCGAAAAGTTATGAGTAAAATAAACACATAAAAGCTGGCAAGAAAAATACATTGACGCTGGATAACGTGAAGATATGAGTAATAGAAAATATACAGAATTAAGAAACAATGTAAAGGAATGAGATTATAGGATTTTCAGAATTTACAAAAGCAGCGACAAGACTGTTCATTCACCAGTGGGAACAGCTAAAAAGGATAACGTATACTATTTTTAGAATATATTGACGTCTAAATTTATCAAATAAACAAATATAGCGAAGAAGAATAGAGAATATAAGTCTCCTGGAAACAACTGAGCAAGTTTATGAGATTGACAGACGCCTATCATAAGCCGTTGTTTGGATTGTGCTTAAGCTCTGTCAATGTACAAAGAAACTGAGTCAGATGCGCACGTTTTTTGTATGAGAAAATTGTGTTTGGAAAAAGCCTTAGGATTTTTTTATTTTTTTATTTAAAAGTCTAAAAAAAAATTCAAAAGATTCTTAGAGATAACAAAACATATTAACCCACACAAACATGTCTTATTTTTGAGGAAGTGGCGAAAGGATGCGCCAATACGGTGTATGTTAACGATGCAATCGTGATTCGCCAAAACAAGTCCTACTTAGCAAGTCTCCTGGTTCGTATTGTAAACAAGAAACACCGGGATATTTTTAACATCTCTTCTTTAGTGCAATTTTCTTTATCTTAAGTAAACATGATTACTTGTTGGTTTTCTCTTCCAATAGCATTTCTTTGTTTTGAACTTCTCTCGACCCCATAGACTACTGTCTAAATATTTTTGGCCGTTTTCTATTTCCACGAACAGAAACATTTTGATGAGGCTGAAAATATAATTTTCTTAAAAACGGTCCATAACATCCTTAGTGCTCCTAATAACCCCCGTCCAGGTAAATTTCATTACTTCATGCTAACAGGCGAAGAAGAATGCATGAAATAACGATGCCGGGAAATAAGTACGACGGGCGATTGATCGCCGTGGAATTTTCTTCACGGGCTAACGACTATTTAGCTTATAAAAATTCTTGTACATTCAAAAATTTAAAAAATTGGTCCATTGCTTTTAAAATATGGATTTATCACAGTCGCTAAAGAAAATAAAAATTGTCAAAAATACAGTTTAGTTGTTATTTGAATGTAAATGATAATAATATGTCGTTATTTACGTTATATCAAACCTTACCTGATAATTAGCATTATGGAACCCCAGAAAGAAAAAGAAACCTAACATTAGCAACGCAAAAGAGAACATGCATCTGTTCTCTCAACTCCCTATTTTGAGCAGAGTAGTCAGAATATATTTTTTTCTCCTGTCTTCGCATGTGTCGTACATTATATATGACTTAGCGATTCCAGTTCACACAATTCCATGATTTTGTTGTTTTTTGTTTTGATCCATGTAAAATGTGTGCAGTTGTTGACGAACTAGATCACACCAAAAAATGATGCAACAAAAATGATGTATACATTTTTTTACAGTGTAATGTCTAAATCATATAAGTCTGGTTACCTAGGATATAAACAAAAAACATGTGAAAACACTCGAGGTTGATTTTCACAAGTTTTGGAATTTTGAACTTATCTGCATTGATCTTCAAATACTATGGATTATAAATTTCACATGTATAAGCCGATGATGAAAGGACAAGCAGACAAAATGTAACAACGTAATAACACGTTATCTAACCGCGTCTGCACTCGTTCTTTTATCAAACAAAATCTCTTACAAACGATCATTTAAATTTTACACAGGGACAAGGAAAACTGATAGCCTCACAATACTTGTTGACAGCCATTAATGACATGTTAAGATCACGTTTGATAACTGTTGACACAAACAGGACAAACAACTTTTTACACATGGAGAAAGCTTCGCGCATGTTGTAACTAACTGTGATAAGCAAGACCGTTATCTCGATAACTACGCTAGATTATTTTAAAAATAGCATGATTATATTTTGATAAGCTATAAACATATTTTATCTGACATTTCAGGGATTGTCTGTGTTTGTTGAAGAAAAGGTTTACAGTGAGATGAAAATACGTGTGTTTGTCAAGCACGGCGTCAATGTCTAAGTTCTTATCACCTAATTTGATTGAAGGATCGTTCCTATCTACACATAATTGACAGCGAGCACAAAAGCTTTTTAACTAACTTATTTGTGTTCATATCACAGACGACAGTGGTGACATGATGAAATGTTGAATAGCGGTTGATTTACGTTGAAAAAACCTTTTAAAAACGACCGCCTATGATTTCTATCTCTTCGACGTCCGTGACGCATTTTCAAATCAACTACTAAAATTTAAAATGGTTTATCTTTTTAGTTTTACAACAAACCATATAAAAAAGATAATGTGTTTGGTTAAAAATGCGGAACAAGTTAAGAAAAGATAGAACGCCTGATCTCGCGAAATGCTTATTCTTAATGTTTTACATTTTAGAATTTAAAAATGTTATAGTAGACTTGCACATCGGCACCCAAAGTGTTGCAAAGATAATGAGAGTCGAGTGGTTTCAGACATTTTTGAAAATAAAAAAACCTATATATTAAGCAGTCGTTTGATTCTTTAATTAATGTTTTGAAATAGAAATTCGTGTATAGCGACGATTCTTTTTAACTCGTCCTAAGGCCTAAATTGTTCTTAAATCGTTAGAGATTTTTTCTAACATTTACTATTTAACATCTAATTCACATGATAATATATCGACCTCTGGAATGTCCTAATAAATTGTATTCATCTTGAGTGCTCACTTTTTGCTTATGGACTTCCCCAAATTTACCAATAACGTCATCTTATGTGAAAAACGGCTCTGGTATATCTGTCCTTTATTTCAGAGCACGCGAAACAGATGGGAAAGGGGACTCTTGAGATTTAAAACATCACAAAACATCATCATGAGTTTGTTACGATGCGTTACAGTGGTGGTGAAAAAAATACTTCATTTTTGGTTGCTCCTTAAGTTTAAACAACTCGATTAATATGAATCTGCCAACCCTAAAATCTATAATAAATAATATTTGTCTCTGATCATTAAATGAGATGTCACAGTTATATATATTTCTATAAATAAGACGCTGTCAGATTTGTGGAATGTATAAACTGATGGTGTACAAGCAGATTTTGATTTACTACAGCAAGCAGAAATCGGTAGGAAACAGTGTTTAGTCAATGACACACATTGTCGCCAGTACAGGTTTCTATGAGGTCTATTTCACATCAAAATTGACAGGCGTGACGTCATTCTGTAATATTATAGTGTGTTGGCAGGAAATAGATTGACAGAACCATTAATTAAAGTTAGTCATAAATTTCTATTATTTTATAATGAAAATTACTTTTATCACTTAACAAAACTTAGCCTGAGGAGGCGAATACTTCCGAAGTTGGTGTGTTATGTTGTCACAAAGTTTTAATGTTTTCTTCTTCATCCAAGCGGAACTAATTAATCACATATGAAGTTGAAAGTTTTGAGGTTCACTTTTGAAGTTTTGAAACGTAAAAATGATAATACTGGGGCGTAAATTTCTCAAAACCTAACTTTTTATTCTTACAATATTATCTTTGCTATGGATCACTTCACATTTTTAAAAAACCTCGTTTTCATTTTGAGGTCTATACTGGAATTTGTTATATATATAATGCAATATATTTCCTTTTTTCAGAAGTCCTTAGCCTGAGGTTGATATAGCACCTACCACTATGGTACAATAAGTTTTTTTCCAAAAAGAGAAACAAGATGCAGGCGCTGCATAAACTATCTCGCTATTAAAAATGCACAACTATAAAACATCGACATCGACCCAATTTTACAATTTCTGCTAACAAAAAATACAGCCTATCATTCATGGTTGAAAGTCGCGCGATTGAAACGTTTATGGTCTTAAACGGCATTTAGTTGACAAAAAATCAAAATTTTGATGTCACCATCATGTTGAGCATACTTTTTTTGTTAACTGTGCCAAATTTTGTAGAAAACAAATACCACTTTTGGCCTGAAACGTCAATTAGATGACTTCCAAGTACTTAGGGACATGTTTTTCTTTGCGTGGCAAATTTTTTCGGTTGCAAAATTATGGAAAATCACATAAATGAGCATTTCTGGAGCTGTGATAGTCTTTTTGCTACAAAATTTATGTTGCAGATGTATTTTCATAGCATGATTCGACACAAAGACAGTTATTTTTCAAAATATGAGCATGATTGGAGTGAATTGTCATTTTACGAAAAAGCTCTTGCAGTGCTCATTAATGCTAAAATACATAAATTGGTGATTTGGACTCGTAAAATAAGAGTTACTGATGGGGAAATTTGAAAGAGGAGCAAGTTTGAACAAATTTTAGAGTAGATATTGAGTAAAAGTAGTCTTCGTAACAAAATTCATTTTTTACTTAACAATTAATCTGATACATACAATTTATTAACATTTTAAATAGTGTGAACTGTAATATGAGAAAATAGACTAAAATAAGAGCAATTTTGGAGCAAATAGTCATTAATGATAATACGCTTTATGCTTTACACATCGGATTATAGATATTCAAATACCCGAAAAATGATCAGGTTGAAGATTAGTTTCACATAGCTCAACTGTTGCTCTTTTTTACACATCCGAGTTAAAATAAACTACGAATTATTATTATCATAATAATAACAACATTCCTAATTAATGAATTAAAGGTATACTACGAATGGAGAAATAGCAGTCATGTTTAACCCGAATTCATTCATGCAAAATATTGTGACTGTTTTGCTCTTTTGGTGCTCATTTTAAAAAAAAACTGATAACCTTTGGAACATACTAACTCTAAGTGAAAGAAAACTCACTTTTCTCGACTTTACAAGTCCATTTTAAACAAAAAACTTTTCAAAATAGTTAAAATTATCCAATCTAGTGACTATATTGCTCCATATTTGCTCATTTTTTATATGCTTTGCTTACAATCTGGAATATTAAGTCATGAAACAACTTTGAACAGCGCTTTCTGCCATATTTTTAATAATAAATGTTTTATAAAATAATTGATTACGTGTTGTACTAGGTTATTAACACCAAGCCAAGACAAAGTGGCAGTTTTAAAATGACTATTTTGCTCCAAATGTGCTCTTTTTTTATAAAAAAAGGTAATTATTTTTTAAATCAAGCTATTTGTAACCGCAGAAGTCATTTTTGTATCTGTAAAAAACGAATTTTTGTAAGATACTATTCCATTACAGTTAGTCGCTAAATTTATTGCTAGGGACTATTAGCTCCAAACTTGCTCTTTTTTTCATATATTTTTTTTGTAATCGAAAGCAGTAATACCTAATAAACCTATATCAATAAAAAATAGTTAGAAAAATTGGGATTAAAATGGAAAAAAATGTAAAGATTTTTTACCTGAAATCTTATGAAAGACTTTTTTGCTCCAGTCTTGCTCCAGAAAAGAATGACTTAATACTCCGAAATAAAACATTGTTTTAAGAAGGGAAAAAAACAGGACATAATTTCAATATTTTTCTAATTAGGTCCATATTTTGAAAAAGTTGTACGCTACAAGTTATATTTCTCAAGCCACGTCAAACTTATTTATCTAAAATCTTGCTTTTTTTGCCACGCAAAAAAAAACGTGTCCTTAGAGAGTTTAGGTACGAAGTTTAAATCTGTGACGTTGCAATTGACCATTTGGGACATAGTTAGTTAGTTAGTTACGAGTTGGAAACCAATACTATCCTAGCAGGCGAGATAGTAACAAGTAAATCAAATGTTGGGAACCAATAGTTTGACCATATTATCCACACAAAAAAATTTATATAGGCTAAATTTCTAAAGTGAGATTATCAAACTGTTATTATCATTGCCACATTATGTAATACAGCTACAAAATCTTGCAAATACACAACAAAAGACGTGGACAAACAAAGCGAAATGATTTTTTTATATCTTCCACATTGCAATGCATTTCCATATCCCAGGTAAGCGGAATTTCTCATGTTCCGGAAAAGAAGTCATGGTAGCTATGCGATGTTGCCATTGCATTGCAACAAAACATCGCAACATTGCGTAAAACGTTTCTTTTCTCAGGCATATTGCACTTTTTAACAGCGAAGATGGATTGTCAGAACTTAGTAAGTGTATCCACAATTTCATTATATACCGTATTTCTTTACTATTTTCTCACTCTAAAGCATCCTCCTTTTAAATCTGCGCCCGTTTTATTTGAAAAACTTTGTTTTTAGTTCCTGAAATAAGCGACTACTGTTCTAATCGCCCCTTATCTCTTTATTGTAAAAATAAACGGCGTTTGTAAGAGGGAAGTGGTGTAACGCATCCATGAAAAGCACGAATGTGTTTTTAAATTTGTAAATACGCAAGCTTTGAACAGCTTATAAAAAATGTATCCAATAAGAGAAACAAAAGCACGAAATTATTTTATTTTGAATTTACAAAGGCTTGTCTTAGCATTTCGATGTGCAATTTCGTGTAGCTTGGTAAACGAACTCACGAAGATGGAGGAGAGATCGAAAACAACACTCACTTCCGCAAAACCCTACGACTCTCAGAAAAACGAGACAAATTACGACAAGAGTTTTCAGCTGCAAATATCAATCTCATGAACGAAAAGCGCTCCATCATGGATGCTCAAGAACTTGTGTGGGCACTTTTTAGTTTTAACAACGTTCAAAATATTGAAGGTTGTAACGGAGGAGTATATGAAATACTGGAGGATAACGTGGTCGTTTACATAAGTGGTATTCCACCCGATGTGCATGTAAGAGACGCACTAAACGCTCACTTCAGCGGGAATGACAAACTCGCGCTGGGTAGCTATTTATCGCAACTGCACTACAGACAGTGGAGAAATTTTCAAGCACGGTTCATGTTAAGCGAGACACCGCGGGAAGATGCTCGATTATTACTGCGACATTTCCAATTGAAAAATAAAGGAAAGGTTCCGAGATTTAACTAAATTTTATTGCGAAAATTTTTTTAACTAAACGCTTTTTTGTTATTACTCATTTTCTTGATGCTTTTATACTTTTCTTCCACAAAAAAAGCACTGGAAACTGTGAAATAGCTTGTTAGTTGGTGCTGATTTCTATCTAGCTTGTTTTAGTTCGACTTTTGATTCTATAACATCACAAACTAGAAAATACGCCTTCTCCTTTTTCTCATAATAACTGTATATTTAAGAATCGTATATTTTTTATAAATAAATTTGTATATTTTTTATGAAATTTTTATAGAACTTATAAAATTAAAAGTATACCTTTTTAATGTTTTGGCGTCGCATCATTGAAGCGCGCAGTGCCCAAAATTATCATTTTGCATATTATTTTAGTGTTTATGTGAAAACGTGTTGTTCAGTGGGATCCTCCTTTTTTTTTAGAAAGATTATTTAACTCGTCCTATTTTTCACAAATTTCAATCCCTTATATACAACTTATTTTATCAACATGATCGAACAGATAAATAACCAACGACAGATTTGTGGAAAGTAGATAAAAGTCGCCTTTTTAATCCACTAGCGTTATATTTTTTTTTCTATCATCAAAGTTCGGTTAACTCGATTATTAGACATAAAAATTCGTGCAATTTCAGTGCAAAGCTTCTTTATTCAGTTTGACCTGAAACATTAATCTATATAATAATTTTTGACATTTAGGTTTAAAATTGTTGGTAAAGGGCAGTACGGAACTAAAAAGGAAAATTTTTGTGTTCTTAACTGGTTGATTTTTACATTTTGTGTAAATTTTTGTGGGAGAGGATGGTATCCAACCGAAATGACTGATTTTTCTAGATTTAAATTTGATGTTTTCGAAACTATGACTTTTTCATATTTTTGCATAAGCTTTTAAGGGAAAGACAATATTTAAAATGTGTAAAGAACTTATATTTGGTGATTTGTGCAAACTCTTGCAGGCCTCCTTTTTGACATTTCAGAATAAAATACTGAGGGTTTTCAACATAATCACTTATAAGATGTACATATTTGAGATGCGTTATTTCTGACATTGTTATTATCCGTGTTGTGACTGTCGGTGTTGTAACTGTCGGTGTTCTTACTGTCGGTTTTGTGAGTATTGGTGTTGTGAGTGTCGATGTTGTGAGTGTCGTTGTTGTAGATTTTACACCTTGCAAGCTGTTCTTTTTTATTTTGTGTAAGATTTGTGTGGAGGATTTAATGCGATTTGACATTTGGTGTAAGATTTTAAGAACATTTTTTTTTTGTATATGCACTGCTGACGTCAGCAAAACATCTAAAGCAACCTATTTTTCATTGGCCTTTTGCCTAAGTGGATTTTTCCACGGGCCTTATCGACTAGTATTAATATTAATGTGAAATATATTGGGAGCGATTCTCAAAGGCAATGAAGGAAGTGCACAAATTACAACATTATTTACTTATTTATTTGTTATCACATTAAAATACATTTCGGCAAACTGCTCTTGATGCGACAGTCGACCATTTTGGAAGCTCTTGACTTTGTTTGACAATAAAGAAATGCTTCGCGATAGGTTGAGACACTACAGATGTGTATTGGTCTACAACAGAGATGGATCCCTTCAACAAAAGCATTGTGGAAATATCAACGCCTCTTAACTTCATCGCTTTTGCTCTTTCATTCACAACCACTTTGTTATATTCCTCATCAGTTGCTTCAGTTACAAACAACACAGCGTGCTTTTGTCTCGATTGCCCCACGGTTGAAGTCAATTTATCAGCAAGTTCAAACGCGAGATCGAGTCGATATTTACCGTCAACTTTGGGTAGGTTTGATATGAATTCGTGAAGTTGTGTGACGTCATCAAAGCTGTCGCGTGTTACTTCTAATTTGGCTTTATCACCAAATGATGTAAGAGAGACCTGCACTCCTTCGTCTGAAAGTCGTAGATGACTGGTGAATTTTACTAAGAAGTCTTTTATTTTGTGCCATATTGATCGTGAAACAGCTGCGGATGAATCCACTACCAAGAGAATATGCAATGGCTCGTCACATGTAAAATCTGAAAGATAAAAAAATGCGCATATTATTCATGGCTTTAGAAAGATATGAAAGCGACCCCAATCAAAAACCAGCACGCATGTTGAGCTTTCCTAGGGAAAAACAATAGACATCTTACCGACTTTTTGACATTCTGCACGGTTCGGGGTCCCGTCTTTAAGCGTGAGTAAGCCATCACCACATGGTAAACAAGTAGTTTGACTGGCCAATGGCTGGTAAGTTCCAACAGGACAAAGAGAACAGCTTCCTTTTCCGTCATCATAACTGCCAGGCGAGCATTGAACTAAAAAAAACAAGCGAACGGGTATATCCCTCGTCCAAATCGGCAGTCGGTAAATCGCACATGGTTCCAATGCTCACAATCAAGAGATGTAGTAGTTGAAATCAAATCAAATCAAAACTCACCGCATTTGACCTTGTCTTCACTCGGGCCCATCCCAACTGGGCAGCTAAGTTCCCCAACTTGCCAATCAATCGAAAATCTCAGTGTTTCTACAGTAAGGCGACATTCTTTCCATTTCACGGTTAAGCCTTTGTTTTCCTTCATATCATCGATTACAGCGGAAACTTTCGTCTGGAGCAAAGATCTTTCACGCGCCACTGATATTGCAAAGTGGACACTATCATGTGGCGTACGTTGTCCTTGCGCCATGCTAACATCCACAGTCAATCCGGCTTTGTTACTTTCGGTGCCGTTATTTTTGTACTTCAACTTTATAGCACTTTCCGTTAAACCAAGTTTCACTTTCAACAATGATTGAATAGCTGTGGTCACACTTGCTGAATTATCGGTCTGTGGTAGATTACAAGAATTATCTTGAGTATGTGAGCGAATATCAAAACGCAGTCGAACAGCTTCTTTGCGTTTGTAAACTCTGACAACATCAAGCTTAGCTTTTCTACTGTAAATAGAGGTATATCCATTTGAAAGTTCGCACCAGTATTGGCCAGTATTCTTTATTAATGCTCGTGAAATCTTCAAAATGCTAGACTGTGCCAACACCACGGCTTTACTTGCTGAGTAGGGTTGAAACCACCATTTGTAAAACGCTTGAGGTTCGGCTGTACCATTGCAATAAAACATAACCGGTTTCCCTCCCGGATACTCCAAAACATGGTCTATCGGCTGGGCGTTTAACTTTAATCTGTTAAAAACGCGTACCAGAACACGATTCGATGTTACTAAGGTTGTCAATGTCTTACCTTCGCAAACATATGATCCTTGGTCTTCAATAGAAACATCTTCCAATTGTAATTTCCATAAATTCTGTTTTGGAAGCAAAGTTCCATTTCTTAGCCATTGATATTCCATTTCAGCGGGTCCGTCAATTGTACATGTTAATTCAAAGTCCTCTCCAAGATAAGCCAAGACAGACAGGGGCATTTTTGTCTTCAATGTTGGTGCTTCGTCACAAAAATAAGTGTTTTTGTCAAGTACATCTAATAAGTTGAGAATATTTTTAACTACGTTTATTGCATGTAATTTGTTCATCTTCGAATTTTTAACGAATGACAACACAGTTTGTTGAAGTTGTTTTAACGTTGTTATGGCAACATGGTAGCCTTTCATCTCAGGCTCGTAAAGAACCGTCAAGTTGTTTATTTGCGCTTCAAAACAATCAATAAATCCAACACACACGGAACCAATGTCATCGCTCAAAATCACTTCGCTTGTTTTTTGCCAACGCTCAATTACGTCATTGATATTCTCCTTCGAAGCTGCGTCAAGATTCATTAATTCTTTTTGTAATTTTTCAGTAGCTTCAGACTCTGTGAAACTAGTAGAAACCGCAGTACCGATTGGCAGGTTAACGTTGCCATTATCAGTTGCTGCTTTTACACTACTTTCGAGCTCTTCCATTATAGTCATGAGTGTGACGAACTCTTCTTTATAGTTTATACACACTGACGCCCAATGTTTCGCGTCTTTTTTCTCTCCAATATTGACGGCACTTTGAGAAAGAGACCGACGCCGCCGTTTTTTAAGTGGTATATAGTCGACATAACTAGCGACAATCATGTGTACGACGTTTGTAAAGGATGCAGTTTCTTTTTTCAAAATCGACGGCGATGTCGAGCTGACTGGCCAAATTTTTCTCGTCCACCATTCTAATTCGTACGGGTAGAAGTTTCATTTCTGGGTGATACGCTGTGACGTCAAATTCAACTTTCTTAATATTTATGACGGATTTATTGCGATGTACTACACGTGAGATCATCTTCCATTGCTTACCCATAATGATATGCGATTTAACAGCCTTCTGGTGCGTGCGGGAGCTTCTTAATTTTTCAGCAAGAGAGATATTAAGTGTTAGCTGTGAACGGCGTAGTTTGATTTCCGCTATTTGGACATCTTTCTCCCTGGCTTTTACCACGCCAGAAGCGTTGTTATAATTTTGATAGGTCACAATCATCTGCTTCTGAATGTTCGGCAAAGTATTAGATAACCCTTTCTTAAGTTTCCAGCAGTTCTCGTTGTCGTTCAAGCATGCAACTTGCTGCATGTAAATACACTCGCTTTTAGGACAACATAATTTTCCCTCGTGATATCCACTGATGACAGATTTTTGAATGTACTCGCATTTCTCAACAGGCACTTTCAAACTTTCAATATGCACCTTATCCAATAAACACAAATACGTTATATTTTTCGGAATGACCACAGTTTTATAGGTGATATCACACGCGTCATTCACCCAGTCAACGAATCCCTTTATGCCTTGATACAACTGCACTACACTTGTGACCACGCCCATTGCTTGCGCAACGTTTTCAAAACCTTTTGTCGCTATATCAAATCCAAATTCGTTTAAGATTTTCACACCCGAGTTTGCGATATTTATCACACTGTTCGCAGCCTGCAAGACAGTCTCAGCGTTGAATTCTTTCATGTTTAAAAGCTGCTCAATATTTGACCAAATGCTCAGGGCGTGTCCACCCACCTTCAAACCTTTTTGGAGGTAGCCACCCATTTTCTTCAGATCGATGCCCAAAGACGAAGTGATTTTGCCAAGAGTTTTTGTAAATGAGCCTTTTATGTTTTCCCAGTTGTCGAACAATGTCTTACCAAGCTTATCCACACTCTCTATGAAATTGCTGCCGGAGTCGAGGACCTTTTTAAAGTTTACCATGGCAGATTTGAAATCTTTACTGTTTATTAATGCTTTGAAGTCATTCACTAACGTCTTCCCGCTACCAATGGCACCTAAAGCTGTTTGCGCAAAGTTGTAAAATTGTTTTGCTGATTGGACTAACCTTTTATCCAGATCGAATTTCCCTAAGTCAACACCGAGTTTCGAAGCTAAACCTTTGACATCGTTGAATATTAGAGTAATGAAATTACTAGATTGATTGAAAATTTTTGGTAGATCTTCCAGCGCGAACTTTATCGGATCATCCTCAATTTTATCAAACGCTTCCGAAATCGTCTTGGAAAGTTTATGGAACTTTTCATAACGATCGGCAACTGTACCCAGTCCATCGCTGATCTTCTCTAATAATTCATTTGTTTTGTCACCAAACAAATCGGTTTTAAGCAATGTTTTTCCAGTTAAAGATTTAAATACGTTACTCGCATTGCTTGCCACTGTATTGATTTGTCCAGTCAACGTTTTTATTTTGTTAACGATATTAGCGGCTGTTCGAATTTTACTACCAATCGATCCGGAACCAACTAGCTTCTTAAATTCATTTCCAATAATCAAGGCCGTATCTTTGACATTTGTCACGCCTTCGATCGTCTCGCCTATTCCAGATGCGATATCTTTGGTCTTGTTCATCACTTTCGAGATTCCCTCAGTGATTCCTTCCAGTTTAGTTCCAAACGAACGCAACCATCTCGGAGACATTGGGAGATTTTTTATAATTTCGGGAAATCCCTTCATTATCGCGTTAACCCCGTCTGCGATATCTTTAACAGCTTCAACTCGACTCTCGAGAGGGCCGGACGCGAGATTTCTAAAGCTAGCTTTTGTTTTGTTGAATGCGCTTTTTATCTTTTCAAATCTCCCAAACGCGTCTGCAATATCTTTGCTGAAATTTCCCGCCTTCTCTAAGAAGCCACTCATTTGCGTTATGAAGCCCTGGTACTGTCCTGTCAGCTTTAAAAGCTCCTGATCATCGTTAAATAAAACACTAAAAACGTCCGAACTATCGTTTCGTATCGATTCTAAGAGATCAGATGACGAATGCAAAACAGAGGATATCGTTTGAAAGCCATCCTGATCAAAATCTATTTTCTTTAACCTGTTAACTTGACTTTTGATGCCTTTCACTGAACTGACAATACCGACGACACTGGTGGATACCGTCTCAACCTTATCAAGAACAGTCTCCACTTTACTAGTGATGTTTTCCAAATTGCCTGTAATTTGTTTGGAGATACTGGAAACAAAACCAGTTCCAAATATTGCATCAAAGTTGCAGGACTTGCAGTGTTTTTTTACTAGGTGACTAATATTCTTTAAAATGCTGCCAGATTCCGATACGATATCCTTCAGGTCGCCAATTTTCTCTTTCGCAAATCTTGGCGCCAAAACTAAAATTTCACCTAAATCGTAATTTTTCAGCGATTTTACGAAGTCCTTTGTATCGTCAGTTAGTTTTCCAATTTTTTGGATGGGTCCTGATTTTATGTCGTCAATGGTCGTTGTAATATCTCCATATATGACGGCAACTTTCTTTACTGCATTCGTCAAGTTGCCAATCATACCGGAAACTTTATTGGTAATTTTGCCAAGACTTCCACTTAAATCGCGATCAAAGCTTGAAACCTTTTTCAACGTTTCCTCGACAGTATTTGAGATACTGTCTGTATTGTCCAAAATTTTATCCACCTTACCCAAAGCCTCGTTGAAAATGTTGAATTTCTGTTTCCATGGCGCTCTTAAAATCCTGTGATAATCCTCACCTATACTGTTGGCCAAGCCCTGGATGCTTCGAACATCTTTCATCACAATACCTGCGCCTTGAAGAACAGTGTCTGTTTTATTGACCACATCAGACAAACTGTTCGACACATTCACCATTCCTTTAGTGACACGTCTAAACCAGGATGAGTCGATACCCAGAGACGTTAATACGTCCGCTGATTGGCTGAAAATAATAGGTAGAGTCTTACCGATGCCATTAATACCTTTTGCTATCTTCCTAAGCACTGTGATTCTTGACTCAACTGGGCCTTCCTGTACATCGTCTAAATTATCTTGAATTTCGCCGAAAATAGTTTTGACTTGCTGCACCGACTCAAAGACATCTCCAACTTTGGGCAATACGACCGAACTTTTGTTTAAAACACCACTGACTTGATGTACCAAACTTTCAAAGTTATTTTGCAGGTATTTCATATCTTCGTCGCCATTAAAAAGTGCCTTAAAAATATCAGCGGTTCCATTCGTGAATTGATTGACATCAACTGATGACTTTAACAACGCAGCAGAGGCTTTATCAAATGTGTCTCTTGTTATGCCTCCTTTACTCAAGCCCTTAAAATGACCAGATATACCTTTCGCAACGTCGACCATTTTTTGCCATCCTTGTAAACCAGTACCAACGCGATCAATGATGTTCGTAACGTTGTTTCCTATATTTTCAAATGTAGTTTCCAGTCTGCCGGCAAACGAGTGTATAAATCCTTTTCCGAAAATTAAGCTTGCATCACAAGTTTTACATAATCCTGTGATTTCGGCTATGTCTTTAAGAATTCCACCTGAAATTTGTGTCAACTGTTGAAACTCTTCAAGTTTTTGCTTCAAACTTGCAGGATTGTGAAGCAGCATTTTCCCAAAGTCAAATTCCTCAAGCCCTTCCACAAAATTTTCGACCGAGTCCGTCAATTTGCCGATTTCAACTATTGGGCCATTCTGCAATTTAACCATAGCTGTTGAGACATTTTTGTAGAGTCCGCGGTATTTTTCAAGTCGACTTTTTCCAACGACAGTTTCAAGAGCAGATTTTAAATCGTTTCTAGTTAAACTATAATTCAAAGCATTCGCGCTCTTTATCGTTGTCTCGATTGCCACATCAAAGACATTTCCAATATTTTTAGCAACTTCTTGGATTGCTGGGATTTTCTGATCCCATGGTGCATCAGAAAGCTTTTTGAAGCCGTCTTTTACAACAGGGAGCTGAGTACGAATGTCTTGAACACCTTCCACAACCACATCAGTCGCTTTCAGAACACGATCTGTTTTGTCCAGCAGCGAACCTAAAGAGTTTGTGAGATCTTCAACATTTGATCCAAATCGTTTCAGCCAGTTGCCACTTAGGCCAGCGGATTCTAAAGTCTCTCTTGACAAACTAAATAATTTTGGAAATTCCTTCATCAGATCTTTTGTATTGGCTGCTAAACTTCTCGCCAGGTCGATTCTTGTCCGTATAGGTCCATCGGAGAGTCCACTCGCATTGTTTGTCAAATCGTTAATTACCGAGCGCAACTCTAACGCCTTTTTGTATACGCCCTCACCCTTCTTGGCGACGTCATGTGACTTATTCATCACATGACCAAATTGATTAATGATGTTATTAATTGTTCCACCAATCACCTGCAGGTCTACATCTTTGTCCAATAAGATCTTTACAACATTCTCCGTTCCATTTTGAATTGCTGTGATCTCATTGGTTGATTTGAACAATGCATCTGATAATTCTTTCAGAGTATCGACGCCATACGATTTTTTATCGATTATTTTTCGAAACATGTTTTTCATATTCTTAGCAGCAGATTTAACATGTTGAAGCTCGCCGACTGTATCACCTACTTTATCAGCATAAACTTCTAATTTCTTTAGCATTGAGGTAAAGGTACTTTCCAGTTTACCGGCCACAGACTTGAGATAATTATAACCAAATATTTTTTCCACTTTGCATGTCTTACATTTTTTCAGAATATCGTCAATTTCTTTAAAAGCTGCCCCTGTACTTGTAAACAGTTTTTGCATTTCTTTCACTTTCCGAGGTATAACCTTGGGGTCGGCAGACAGAATTTTTGTCAAATCATACTCTTTTATCGAATCCACAAGTTCATCAGCGGCGTTCTTGATCTCCCCTATTTTTGATAACGGTTTGTCTTTCAGTTCTTTCAGCGTACTCTCGACCTCGTCGAACATATCGCCGTATTTTTTTAACTTTTGCTTCAACCTTTCGTACGCATCACGATATTTCTCAACTCCTCCGATTATATTGGTGATGACTCTTTCTGCGGTCTTTGAAAAACTTTCCAAAGCGTTTGAAATAGATTGAGATGCTGATGTCAGCGACTTAGCCAATCTTGTTTTCCGGCTACCCATCGAGGCGACCATGTCTGTGATCAGTTTTGAAACATCCACACCGAATATAGTAGCTTCGTCGAGCAGTGGCAGATCTATGCCGATATCCTCCACGATACTTCTCGTGTTGTTTAAAATTTTCCCGCCGCTATTCCGAACATCATTCAACTGTGACGCAATTTTCGGCGCGTATTGTACGTCTATGTAATTGACCATGTCAGAGTTTAAACCCATCGAATACATCACTTCGAATTGCGCGCCAACATCTCGCACAATAGAGGTGGAATCCTGCACTAGTTCCAGGCGTCTTTCTAACGCTCCTTTTTGTATATCGCTATCCGCAGGGAGGTTGGATAGTTGCTCGATTGACTTTTGAACTTTTTCGTATATTAGTTTCATGTTCTGTAGCTTTCCTTTGGAGCGTGTAAACAATTTTAAAATGGTATCCCCAATGTTCGAGAGCGTGTTTTTAAATGCTTTGATATCTTCGTTTAAAACACCTGCGATGGAGCTGTATACATCTCTTGTGCTATTTCTGATGGTATCTACGCTCTCCTTCCCGTCTTTAAAAGCATTCACAATATTTTTGATACCTTCTTTAGAGAATCCGGTTTCACTTCGAGATAAAGTTTGGAGTGCAGTACGTATCTCCTCCATTGATGCTACAAAAAGGGGCAGTCCTTTCGGACTAAACCTGATTGTTTCAATAAATCGGGTCACATTTTGAGAAATCGGTTTTAAATACTTGTCCAGTTTTGCAGCGATAGCCATAAGATTTGTTTTACCGAACACGTCTTTCGAATTGCAATCATCTTCATCGCATTTTTCCAAAACGTCAACAATACCATCGAAAAACTTCTTCATTGAGTCGAAATGTTCATGTAAAGTGGTAAATGTTATTTTAGAAACTTTCGGAGCGAGGGAGAGCATCACTGGGATGTTAAATGGTGGAGAGTCGTCAATAAATCTTGACATGAGATCAATTAATTTTCCAACCGGGCTTGAAATACCATTTTTAAAACCACTCATCAATTTTTTGATATCATCAGCATAATCTCGAATACTTCGCCTCGATAACGGTTTCACGTTAGCCATAAGTAGTCTCAACTCGTTTAACGCTGAATCAGCAACTTCTGTTTGATCAACATTTATTTTCCCCTTACGTAACGTGCACGGTAGTAGAGATGCTTTTACTTTGTTCATAAAAATGATCATGTTTTTCGCGAACTGGTTGAAACGCTGAGCGTATTTTAGTAAGTCAGGCAAGGTTTTGGAATTTAAAAACAATTTGAGTTGTGCTTCCGAGTTTGTTATTAAAATAGGCATCGCTCGGAATTTCGGATTACTACCCGGCTTTTTATCTATGCAGAGTTGATTCAAGGAGGGTAAAACGCGTTCAATGAGTTTTTTGAATTCACCAACGATACCGTTAGCTTCATTTGTAGAAACAGAGACTGTAGTTTTTCTATTTTGTTTCACTAAATTCGGTAAATTCTCAATCCCGCTTACAACATTTGTCAAAATAGCGTTCAGTACTTCGAACTGTGACATGCTCACTGTTGAATTATCATCTTTCAACGACGCTTCTACCTCTGCGATGACTTCCGCTTCAGTTAAGAGAGAAATCTTAACACTTCCCAACTCGTCGGAAAATGCAGAACGAAGCTTAGTAGCAAAGTCGTTATATTCTTTAAACATTGCAACCGTCTTTGGATGGTTTTTCCATTGGTCACTGCTTAAAACCTCCATCGCTTTTCTGGCGTCTTTCCATTTTCCAACGATTTGTTTTAAAGGTGTGATTACTGTAGTTGCGATCTTGTCACATTGTGTGATATTCACAGCTTGCACGCCATTAACAAAAGATTGCACCTTGGACAAAATGGCGCAAATCTCCTTTACTGAATCTATTTTCACACCATCGGTCCATGTTGGTTTGCAAATTTTAGAATCAAAGGATTTTATGTGCTGATTTAATGTATTTAATAACTGTTTCAATGAATTGTCTTTATTGCATGCTGAACCACATCTGGTACAAGCTTGGGCTACAATCTTGGCTGCCATTTGAAACCACTCTTGGACATTCTGAAGACCTTTTAAAACGCCAACTGCACTTCGTTGAAGAATGCTAGGAATGTCAAACTTCGGCAGCACAGCAAAGAAATGCTGCAACACACGCTGGATATCAGCTGAGTTCCCGGTGATATTCTTGATATCATAGCCTAAATCCAATCTTTCAAACACTTCCTCAAAAATAGAGCCAGACGTTTCGTTATTCGCGAGAAGTTTTTCTTGCAATTTTTTCAACGTGTCTCTGTCGTATGGCTTTAAAGATCCCGAGAGAGTATTTAACTGATCTTGTAAATTCTTGAACTCGCTGTTATTGAGTCCGTGATCGAGAGCTCCTTTGACTGTATTAAGTTTGCTCTCCATTTCCTTAACCTTTTGTTCTAGTTGCTCCTTCAGGGCTGCTTTGAGTTTTTCGGCAGCCGTCGGATTTATAGCTTCTAATTTTTTAATGTCATCAGGGCTCAATGAACCGTTTGCCATCCTTTTTTGAATATGCGCTAAAACTTTCTTCTCATACTCCTGCTTTTCAATCAACGCTGTTAAATTTTTCGAATATTCCGGCGCAATTTTTCGTAACTTTTCGAGATCTTCTTCTGTCACATTTCCCGTTAATTGTATTTTCTTCGTGATTTCCGCAATGGCCTGGCTTTTACGGACATTTTTCTCCAGTTGTGGATCGATCATTCGTAAACTTTGATAGTCTTCTTCGGTTAAGGGTTCACTCATGTTCAATTTCACCATAATACGATTCATTATTTTTGCGTTCTTTATCGTCTTCATTCGTTTCCGTATTTTATCGGCAAACGTTTTATTCGTGTACGATTCGAGTTTGTTAAACTCTTCTTCTGTCAGCAGTACGTTTTGCAGACGGCGTGGAAAGCTATCAAAAAACATTTTCTTTTCAATCTGATCAATTAATTTTTTGCCAGCTTTGGGATTTATCGATTCCAACAAGTACGCATCTTCTAACGTTAGCGATTCGTTTTTCTTAATTTTACCGTTTAATCGATCAATAACGTTTTGGGCGTAACCAGGTTCAGGGGCCGGTTGCTCGCAAGTTCCAGTGTACTTTAACGTTCGATCTTGCACAGTATGAGAACAGACATCCTGCTGACTTTTTAGATAACCGTACCTACGATCTTCAAGCGTCACTTTACAAAGCGGTACCGTTTTGTTCACCATCCATGGTTTCTGACATACCGTGCATTTCGGTATTTTTGCGCAAGTAAACGGACAAGATTTTATCGTGCATCGATTTTTTACCGCGTTTTCGATAGCTATCATTTGCACTCTGTTACGCGTGTAAGTAGTCTCGAAAGCCTTGAAGTTTTCCACCGCCCACTTATGTTTTGATTTTTTGTCAGCTAAATCCGTTTTCATATCGCCTACAACTTTTTGATCTTGTTTGATTTTGTTGGTATAAAAGTGTATCTTTCCTGTCATTTCTTTGATTGTATTCTGCGCGACGTGCAAGCGCTTACGTGACTTGTAATATTCTTCAGTAGCGAATGTGTCTAACTTGGTCTGCAACTTTCCAATTAATGAAGATGAACCCACGTTCGCGTACCCGTACGATCTAACACTCGCCATATCCCAATTGTTCAATTCTAAATTGACCGTACTATTAACGATAAAATCATACTTTCCGAACAATCGAATAGCTTTCTTTGGGATGACAATTCTTTTATATTCCAAGATAAATTCATCTCTAATTTCATTTCCTAGAACTTTGATACCGGATTGGATCTTCGCAGCTTTGACACCATCTTTAGATAAACAAATAAACATTTTATCATGCAATCTAAAGTTAAAGAAGTTTCCCATTGTTTTGTGTTCATTCACAATCACCTCCGTTTGCCACATGTCGTAAGGCCCCTTCGATAGATCGTGACACAAGCCAGCTAACTTTAAGTCATATTTGGCAGGATATAATGTGACGTTGGTTGACTCCATGCAAGGACGAAACATACACATACTCGCAGCAAAATTCAACGTTAGGTACGTAAAGTCTTTCGTCGCCTTTTTGATAACGGCAAATTTCTTTAAATCTGCTAAAATGATTTTCAGGGACGACAATGCAGATTCCATTGTTGTGATCGACGACGGGTCAATGCTATTTAACTTGTCCGCCTTAAGTGATGCTATCAGCTCAGTAAGTTCAATCACGGCAGGACCAGTTTTGTAATAATGAGTTCTAATCTTAGACAAAACAAAATTCGAATCGCCCACTTTTATCATCATTTCATTGACATCGTTAAATATTTCCGAATTCCAATCAGCCCCAAACTGTTGAAATTTCGACAGCTTCGTAAACAGAGGTTCTGTCGTCACAAAAATAGACATCATAGCTGATTCTATATCCATTAAAGGAATTTGAATCATTTGAAGAGCTGTGATCTTTTCAAAATTGTTATCTCCTGTACCCGTTGATTTTGCTTTTGTTTCTTTGTACATGAAATTTAAGTGAAGCTGGTCTCCGGCTTTCTTTAACACAGGACGCAAGCCAGTCTTCATCTGGAAGACTGAGTTTTTACCTTGGATGATTGTGAACACGTCTTGTTTAGGTTTAGGACGAGCTAAAAGCAAAGATAATTAAATTTCAGCATAAAAACATCATGAACATTTATTCAGCAGCCGCCTCTCGCAGCAGCCGCCTCTCGCAGATCGCCTCTGCTTTAAAGGAAGGAACTTTTGTGATTTTTGGTCCAAATCGCGAAAATTAGGTCCGTGAAAAAAATAGAAAAGGCTTAATCGCATATTTTTATCCCTACAATGTTGAAATAGTCGCGAAAGTTAATTCTCATTAATATCTATTTATTCTGCTTTTTCTTTCGTGGGATAAAAATTTTCTTATCACTTTCATCCTTGATTAATGTTTCGTGTAATTAATAATTGATTCAAAAACGTTCCTGGTACTTTATTGTAACTTTGTACGCTATTTCAGGACCTCCTTAACAAATAATAATCAACATCATGTCTATCATTATCATTCTCGGCTTAACGTCTGTTTTCCATGCTAGCATGGGTTGGATGGGGTATATTATTGACCCTCTTTCAATCTCATCTAGACTGTGTTAGATCTAAACTCAAATTCCTCTGCATCAAATTTGTCCTTATTACCTCCCGCCAATTCTTTCTCGGTCTACCATCTCGAAAATTAATTCTCGTAAAAAAACCCATTAAAATTATCATTCGCGAAAGTTTTAATTCCCATGAATTTGCGATTTTTTTGATTTTTGAAAGTTTCTTCCTTTAAGATGACAAAATAAGATAATAAATACCAAGAAACAAACTGTTTGAGTGAAGTTTCCGATGAAGTTGCGCATTGTAGAAAAGGGCGTTTTTCAAAAACAAGGCGTATAACAGAGATAGGCGTATTTCAAAAGAAGTATATCAGAGGAGGGCGTACAAAGAACGGCAGTTTTAATATAACACCATTAAAAAAGATATCAGTTTATAGAAACTACTCCATTGCTTCAAATGAGAGCTATAAACTATGAAGTGAAAAACAAAGTATCGCTACAGTCGTAAACACGAACAACATTAGCGTATATGCTTACATGTGCGACTCTTTACGACATTATGGGCAGGCGCTTGTTTCGTGTATCGCTTTTGTTTCGTGTCGGCTGTATACCAAGCAGGTGTATCGAAACGTGACTTTCCATCAAAGCATTGATTGAGCGATGAAATTTCCTGAAGAAAAAAGAAGTACAAATGACAAATGACATTAAAAACTCCGTCCGCACTTCCCTGTAATGGTCCTATATACGAAAGCACTTATACAAAGAAAACGTTAGAATTGGAACTTATACAATTAAGACTTATGTTCAGGCGAATTTTATTCGTTTACGGTATGTCCAATAACTTTCTTAAAACTTGGCAGGTAGGTAGGATTAAAATTAAAGAAAACGTTTGGCGCAAAAATTAATGACATCATCCATTCTTCGATGACGTTATTATTATTTCTTCAAGATGGCAGAAGTTAGAGGACGTAATTAGGTACAGGTTATTGACCATATAAGTGTTAGAAAAAAACACTGTTATGCCTTTTTTGATTTTTTGGGGGAAGTGGGGCGTGGAGTGTTGGTGAGGGGTGAGGGATGGGGTGGAAGGTGGGCGTAGCGATGGAAGAGTAAAATATATTAACAACTCAGAACTTCAGTAGCAATCATAGCTATCATGCTAAGTATTGAACATTAAGCTAAGGGTTAGATTAGAAAGAGAAGATGACATACCTGTTTACCGTTTTTGTTTACCAACTGCATAAAGAGATTACCCTGAGCACCACCACGGACATACGACTTGTGTTTATATTCAATTCTAGCGGAACCAAACGCCACCTGTAGCTCGGTGGGGTTTCTACACTTTTGTTTATCCCGACTAGATGATTTTCGAAAGCCAACCGATTTAACATTGATGGTCCATCCAAGAGACTGCAACTCCGCGAATGAGAATACAGTTTCAAGATGTCCATGATTATCAGGAGGTATAACAAGGTGTGGTTCTGCTTTACCATATCAATCAAAAAGCAGAACTTACCCCCTGTTTGCATGATGAATGTTTTTTCATAAACTTTCAGGGATAATTTTTTCATGATGAAGATAAACTAAGAAAAAAGATTCTTCATCAATAGCAGCTCCTGCACACGCCACTTCTTGTTTCACACGTGCTCCCGTCCAGATGTAGGTCCGTATGTTGTCAGCGGTGGATATATCTCAGTGAGCCTTCAACCGAAAGTGTGAACCAGGCCGGCGTAAGTTGATTGTATTGTTTGATAAAGTCTTTAACAAAGAGATCATTTAAAACACTGTACTGAAGTTGACCATTAGATAAATGAGATTCTCGACAAGTGCTGGTCTTCGGCTGTTGCGATATTCCTATTTCCGCTGCGTGTTTGAAGTCGTAAAACAGATCGGTTGTTCGGATCTTGGGTAAAGCAACCGGAAATGTGATTGCATTAATATCAACAAAAACAGTACCGTCCGTGCTAACCAAGCCACCGCTTCTTGAAGACCACCACGCCGTTTGAAGAAAATCTAAATCCAATATTTGAGCAACTTTTCGGCTTTCACGATGACATTATAACAATCTTTAGCCAGACCTAACAAGCTGTTCCCTGATATCTCTGGTAAAGAACCAGTTTTGTGGAAAAACATTAAACCATCAGGCACATGTTTCGGTAGGTTCAGATGACGTAATCTCGTATGCTACCCATCTCAAACCTGTTATGCTAGATCGCAGAGTAACTTTCTTGTTGTTTTGAAATTTTGTCAACTCTACCGATGAGCTACTAAAGACAATATCTGGATGTTCAGGATAAATATTGATTTTTACCGAGCGTAAAGGTTTGGATGAGAAGGACAGGGCAGAAGATGTCGTGTTGGCTGGCAATTTTGGCATCCTTGGTTACTTCCACAATAAGTTTCTCACAATTTTTGCCACTGTGCCCAGTCGAGGTGCAATTACAGTTGTACTCAGTGTCGGTCACTATTGAGCACACACCGCTATTCAAGCAAGGATTAGGCTTGCAGACAAGTATCTCTAAATAAGTAAGGAAAGTTAGAGGAGACTTTCGCAGTCACTTAAAAAAAATTTATAATGCTTTCTTGGAAAAATATATGTTTAAAAAAAGTATATTTTTAGGCATCAACAAAATTAGAATCACAGTTTCTCTTACCTTCGCATTTGATGTTTCTTATATCCCACTTCAATCGCCCATACACTATATCGCATTTCATGAATTCTTTCCCGCGTAAAATATAACCTTCCAGACACGTGATTGGACACGTTGCACCGTAGCTTAGCTCACATGGTAACGTAACTTTGCCATTGCTGGGAGGGGTTGGAGCTGCACAGTTTCTTTGCTAGCGAGAAATAGATAATAATAGATGACAACGATCACAACTGCAAAGTGACTAATACATAAAAATATGACTTCTGAGATTTAGAATAACAACACAACAACACAACAACTAAAACAACAACAACAACAACCAAAACAAGATTAAAAAACAACTATTCCACAGAAGTAGCAAACACAAATAATAACAAAGAACGTACGTAAGCATTTGGATTCTCTTCCAGACCACTTCCCTGAAGTTTCACAAGTTCTTTCATGAGGACCGGACAGTTGATAGCCGGTGTCGCATGTGAATGTGCATTTTTTCCCAACAACATGGCCGTTACAAGTTACCTTACCAAAGAACGGATCAATCATTTCCTTGCAAGGATTTGCTATGTTAAAAATGTTACCGATTCTGATTACAAATACAATACAGAATGTAATATTATACACAGGCGGATAAGCAGTAATGATTTGCATCTCAAAGCTCAGTAAAAAAAGGGAATAATTTTTCCACCAAAAGCGATAACGTTTCTAAGAAAGGGGGTTATTTTTTCAGCAAAGGCGTTAACATTTTGAAAAAGGGGATGCTGCAAATATGTTTGCACAAAATGGATAATGCTTGCAAAAATGAATGACTAAGGATATACCATGACATGTCTTTTTGTCAACATCTAGAGTGTATCCAGGATTGCATGCACAAGCAAATGAACCAATAGAATTTACGCAAACGCTGACTGCAGTAAGTCTTTCCCGCGGCACATTCATCGATGTCTAAAGAGGGTTAACAATAGAAATCAGCTCTTTCCCTTTTGTGGTTTCTCTTTTGACTTGGTTTTAGAGTAAAAGTGGCGGTAATTTATGATTTCAGGAAAAGGAACACAGTGTGAAGAGCATTAAATTAAAACAGTTAAATAAATTTATCCTACCATCACATTGTAATTCCATCTGCGTTCAATGTGAAAACCTTTCTCACAACCACAAGTATAAGAACCAAATTATTAACACATTTCTGGCTCACAAAGCGCTGTTTTCTCCTTGCATTCGTCTCGATCATCACAAATGATGCCGCTTTTTAAAGAAGCCACCTTTACAAATACAATGATATCCACCTGGCGTGTTTCGGACATGTGCTTGTTTTGAGGATCGCAAGGGTTCATTCCAGCAGCGGCATTCGTTTATGTCTGAAAAGAAAGAACAAAGTTTTTACTAAAATCAGTTATAACGAAGTAGTGCTAAAGTATGTAGTGGTGGAAGTCATGGTGATCAATCTCTAACCAATCACGACAGCAATGCAAATACGGTAAAACGCATGCCATTCGAACTGCTTTAATTCGAACATCGTTTGGATTGGACAAAGTTTTTGGTCACTTCGGGAAGAAAGGCTTTTAGAAAATTCCTAGAAAACTTATAACAAATGTCTTGGTCCTTGTAAAGGTTCGAAATGCATGAGTTCTTAGATTAGATGGTTAAGAGTTAACAGAACTGATGTTTTAGACAGGTGCAATAGTGCACAATTTTTCACACAAATTTAATCAGGTACCGTAAAGAAGGTATTTATACAAAACTGCAGTTATTTAAAAACAAGCTGATCTGATCATATTTATCACATTGATCTTGACATATTCCAGTTTGTTGCCTTATTTGGCCATTGCACAACACAAATGAAGTATAAAAGTAACGTAAATAAAAATTTAATTATCAATTTCTTTGGTTTGAAACTGACAAAGATTTTCAAAGAATATTTTTCTCCCTAAACTTAATCAAAGATGTTCATTAAAATACTGAAATAAGGTTAGCTACATCGTCAGATTGCCGCCTTTCCTATGTAAATAGAAAAAAAAACGAACTTATTAATGTAATTAAAGCAATGACATATTACAGTCTCACCAATACATCTGTATCTATCTGAATGCAAGTAGTACCGCCGATTTACATGTACATACAAATCCACCAAATACGGGTTGACATCCATGTTCACACCCACTTTGATATCCATCACAAAAGTTTTTTGCTAAAAGGGGAAATATAAGGGATCAAATATTAAAAAGGAATTATTTCCAGGATTTTTTAATGATAACAGCTTTCTGGCATCTCAAAGAATTTCCTAGTGTATAGAATTAAGAAACTAATGCAAAAACAGCTATATACTTACTAAAAAAAAAGTTGCAAAAAACATACTGGCAGTGCATTTTAAAACTCTTGAAAAGTTCTTCAAAAATTAAAATATTAAGGATAAAAACTGCTTTTTCCTGAAATATATACAGAACTTTAATATTTTAGCTTCAGGGTATTTTTTAATGCTATCACTGTCCTATTTTTGCCCTTTTTTGACGTCACCACTAATATTTGTTGACAACAAACACACTCACCCACACATTGCTGCTTTGCAGGGTCGTAATCAAATCCTTGGAAACATCTACATTGATGGCCACCATTAGTGTTAACACAAGCATGTGGACATATGTCTGGATTCTCTAAGCACTCATTTTCATCAGTACAAAGGTTATTCCTGGCTAGTCGAAAGTTTCCTCCACATGTGCAGCGGTAGCTACCAACTGTGTTAACACACTGAGCATTACATTCGGCGCCTCCACTTGCACACTTACATGGTGTCAGCAAGCACTCATTAATATCTATGTGAAAAGATAATTTTGTATGTAAATCTCACAACAATTACAAAACAAATGCTTTCTGCTATAAGAAACTTTGCAGAAATAGTTATCCCAAAAGTAAAAAATATATTGTTTAACATTAATTCAAATTAGCCTTGATAACAAATGTACATACAGCTAGATTATTAAGCAAACAGTCTATTAAACCATATATATTTGATAAAATGTGACAAATTTAGGAAATGTAAAGCAATGCCATGGATTTAGTGTGAAAGCCTAAAAGCAGTTTTCCATTAAATGAATCACGAATGGCAAATTTGACGAACAATTCATTGCAAAACGCCAATTTGAAATGCTGAATGTAAACGTACATTTGGGTATAAAAACAAAATAGTTATTTCAATAAGTTCTGATTTATTAACAGTTTACAGTAAAGTACTTTGCCACTAAGAATTAGAAAGTGAATGTTGCAATAAAAAATTAACGAAACGAAATTGTGCATGCACAGATCCACTTTACCAACAGGTCCTTTGACTTCAACTAATTCACAAATACACAATGCAGAATTTTTGAATATAATCTGCTCTGTCAAGTTAGAAAAGTGTGTGTTGCATCTTACAACTGTTTGAAACTCAATAAAAAGTATATAAAACAACTAATAACAAAAAATACATAAAACATCTTAATTAAAGCTAATTCTATCAAACAAATACAATCCTTGAGTGCTATGCAAATGTTTATATAGAATTCCTACTCACCAGCGCATGATTTACTTTCTGGATCACCCTGTCTATAACCTTTATTACACAAGCACTGATAAGTTCCAGGAAGGTTAATACAAGACTGTTCACATGGTTCTCCCAATGTACATTCATCCACATCTTAAAGTCAATTAAGAATTGTTTAGTGAACTGTTAACTACATTAAACATTGTTTTACATGTACACAAAAATAATATATATATGTGATTTCAGAATAACACATGCGCGTGAAACATATCAACACATGCACTGCAGCGATTTGATCAAATCTGGCCCCAGCGTTCTGTAGCAAAACCGAAAGTAAGAATACTTAAATTTGTGGTTTCTACATATGGTCAAACATGCACAATGCAGAGCTTTCTTTTAGTACGTGTGTGAATTAACACAATAACAGTGGTTACGTACTTTGTTGGCAGTTTTAAATAGTGAAAATATATTTGAAAAAAAATATTCCCACGAAGTGATAAATGATATTTATTTGTATTTTTAAACTCACAAACATTAGTTCACACAGTTAAAATTAAAATATCATTTTCCATAGAATGTGTCAAGATTTAAATCTATATTCCCAGCTAAAAAAAAATGTCATGCATAAATTAACTTTTAGAAACCCTTCATTCTTAGCAACAAAATTGGGAATGTGCAGTTTATTTTATAAAAGTCAATTCATTAAGGTTAGCAGTCTGAAAATATAGATTCTGTTTCTATGCTTTCTAAAAACTGTGAAATATGTATATATCCTACCACAAGGTACACAGTTCACTGGCTCAACATGTACAACTGCATTGATAATAACACATCAACTACAAAATCCCTGTATCCAGAGCGCATATTAAATGTTTTATATGTTTAAAATCAGTAACTACATACCAAGCTGGCAAAATCGACCAGTAAAACCAGATTTGCAAGAACAATAATTTGGTCCAGTGCAAAGTCCATTATTTCTACAGTAAGGATTGCAAACAGCTAGAAAAAGAAAGAAATATAGATAGTTCAGAAGAAAATTTTTCATATTTTACAGGTGGATTTTGCATGTTATTGCAGCAAATTAACAACAGAAGAAGATCATACTGTTGCATTTGCTAAATACATACAATAATTGCCAGGCAATAACTGAATTAAACTCACGCTTTTGGCAGTCGTCATGTGTTGAATCAATAACTGACCATCCTTTACAGCAATGATAAACTTCATAATCTTTAAGTCTTGAAATAGTTTTCGTCACAGTCTTTGTAATAACTCTGAAAATGAAGTTTGCTGAACATTGTTATATACCAAATTTGTCCGAATTTTATAATGCTAAAATCAAAAAATTTACATCACACAAAACTGGATGAGTTGCGGCGTGACGTAATATTTTGATTTTTTATCGAGAACAATGGACATGCGCACGCACAATATTAAGTGTAAAAAAAAACTGACGCTAAAAAAGGTAAAGTCTGCTCTTAAAAAGACAGGATAATAGTTGAAAAAAACAATTCCAATTCCTTTTTAACCTTATATTCCTAAAAATCTATAAATTAAAGGTTCAATTGGGCTATGTGGTCCTTCTTTTCTTGCCTGTCAGGGTGCGCGCGCATATACGGAACTTTGTAAACGTTCGCAACTCATCTATAAGTAGAATCACAGTTTCTCTTACCTTCGCATTTGATGTTTCTTATATCCCACTTCAATCGCCCATACACTATATCGCATTTCATGAATTCTTTCCCGCGTAAAATATAACCTTCCAGACACGTGATTGGACACGTTGCACCGTAGCTTAGCTCACATGGTAACGTAACTTTGCCATTGCTGGGAGGGGTTGGAGCTGCACAGTTCTTTGCTAGCGAGAATATAATATAATAGATGACAACGATCACAACTGCAAAGTGACTAATACATAAAAATATGACTTCTGAGATTTAGAATAACAACAACAACAACACAACAACTAAAACAACAACAACAACAACCAAAACAAGATTAAAACAAACTATTCCACAGAAGTAGCAAACACAAAATAACAAAGAACGTACGTAAGCATTTGGATTCTCTTCCAGACCACTTCCCTGAAGTTTCACAAGTTCTTTCATGAGGACCGGACAGTTGATAGCCGGTGTCGCATGTGAATGTGCATTTTTTCCCAACAACATGGCCGTTACAAGTTACTTTACCAAAGAACGGATCAATCATTTCCTTGCAAGGATTTGCTATGTTAAAAATGTACCGATTCTGATTACAAATACAATACAGAATGTAATATTATACACAGGCGGATAAGGAGTAATGATTTGCATCTCAAAAGCTCAGTAAAAAAGGGAATAATTTTTCCACCAAAAGCGATAACGTTTCTAAGAAAGGGGGTTATTTTTTCAGCAAAGGCGTTAACATTTTGAAAAAGGGGATGCTTGCAAATATGTTTGCACAAAATGGATAATGCTTGCAAAAATATGAATGACTAAGGATATACCATGACATGTCTTTTTGTCAACATCTAGAGTGTATCCAGGATTGCATGCACAAGCAAATGAACCAATAGAATTTACGCAACGCTGACTGCAGTAAGTCTTTCCCGCGGCACATTCATCGATGTCTAAAGAGGGTTAACAATAGAATCAGCTCTTTCCCTTTTGTGGTTTCTCTTTGACTTGGTTTTAGAGTAAAAGTGGCGGTAATTTATGATTTCAGAAAAGGAACACAGTGTGAAGAGCATTAAATTAAAACAGTTAAATAAATTTATCCTACCATCACATGTAATTCCATACTGCGTTCAATGTGAAACCTTTCTCACAACCACAAGTATAAGAACCAAAATTATTAACACATTTCTGCTCACAAAGCGCTGTTTTCTCCTTGCATTCGTCTCGATCATCACAAATGATGCCGCTTTTAAAGAAGCCACCTTTAACAAATACAATGATATCCACCTGGCGTGTTTCGACATGTGCTTGTTTGAGGATCGCAAGGGTTCATTCCAGCAGCGCATTCGTTTATGTCTGAAAAGAAAGAACAAAGTTTTTACTAAATCAGTTATAACGAAGTAGTGCTAAAGTATGTAGTGGTGGAAGTCATGTGATCAATCTCTAACCAATCACGACAGCAATGCAAATACGGTAAAACGCATGCCATTCGAACTGCTTTAATTCGAACATCGTTTGGATTGGACAAAGTTTTTGGTCACTTCGGGAAGAAAGGCTTTTTAGAAAATTCCTAGAAAACTTATAACAAATGTCTTGGTCCTGTAAAGGTTCGAAATGCATGAGTTCTTAGATTAGATGGTTAAGAGTTAACAGAACTGATGTTTTAGACAGGTGCAATAGTTGCACAATTTTTCACACAAATATTAATCAGGTACGCTAAAGAAGGTATTTATACAAAACTGCAGTTATTAAAAACAAGCTGATCTGATCATATTTATCACATTGATCTTGACATATTCCAGTTTGTTGCCTTATTTGGCCATTTGCACAAACACAAAATGAAGTATAAAAGTAACGTAAATAAAAATTAATATCAATTTCTTGGTTTGAAACTGACAAAGAATTTCAAAGAATATTTTTCTCCCTAAACTTAATCAAGATGTTCATTAAAATACTGAAATAAGGTTTAGCTACATCGTCAGATGCCGCCTTTCCTATGTAAAATAGAAAAAAACGAACTTATTAATGTAATTAAAGCAATGACATATTACAGTCTCACCAATACATCTGTATCTATCTGAATGCAAGTAGTACCCCGATTTACATGTACATACAAATCCACCAAATACGGGTTGACATCCATGTTCACACCCACTTTGATATCCATCACAAAAGTTTTTTGCTAAAAGGGGAAATATAAGGGACAATATTAAAAAAGGAATTATTTCCAGGATTTTTTAATGATAACAGCTTTCTGGCATCTCAAAGAATTTCTAGTGTATAGAATTAAGAAACTAATGCAAAAACAGCTATATACTTACTAAAAAAAAGTTGCAAAAAACATACTGGCAGTGCATTTTAAAACTCTTGAAAAGTTCTTCAAAAATTAAAATATTAAGGATAAAAACTGCTTTTTCCTGAAATATATACAGAACTTTAATATTTTAGCTTCAGGGTATTTTTTAATGCTATCACTGTCCTATTTTTGCCCTTTTTTGACGTCACCACTAATATTTGTTGACAACCAAACACACTCACCCACACATTGCTGCTTTGCAGGGTCGTAATCAAATCCTTGGAAACATCTACATTGATGGCCACCATTAGTGTTAACACAAGCATGTGGACATATGTCTGGATTCTCTAAGCACTCATTTTCATCAGTACAAAGGTTATTCCTGGCTAGTCGAAAGTTTCCTTCACATGTGCAGCGTAAAAAAACCCATTAAAATTATCATTCGCGAAAGTTTTAATTCCCATGAATTTTGCGATTTTTTTGATTTTTGAAAGTTTCTTCCTTTAAGATGACAAAATAAGATAATAAATACCAAGAAACAAACTGTTTGAGTGAAGTTTCCGATGAAGTTGCGCATTGTAGAAAAGGGCGTTTTTCAAAAACAAGGCGTATAACAGAGATAGGCGTATTTCAAAAGAAGTATATCAGAGGAGGGCGTACAAAGAACGGCAGTTTTAATATAACACCATTAAAAAAGATATCAGTTTATAGAAACTACTCCATTGCTTCAAATGAGAGCTATAAACTATGAAGTGAAAAACAAAGTATCGCTACAGTCGTAAACACGAACAACATTAGCGTATATGCTTACATGTGCGACTCTTTACGACATTATGGGCAGGCGCTTGTTTCGTGTATCGCTTTTGTTTCGTGTCGGCTGTATACCAAGCAGGTGTATCGAAACGTGACTTTCCATCAAAGCATTGATTGAGCGATGAAATTTCCTGAAGAAAAAAGAAGTACAAATGACAAATGACATTAAAAACTCCGTCCGCACTTCCCTGTAATGGTCCTATATACGAAAGCACTTATACAAAGAAAACGTTAGAATTGGAACTTATACAATTAAGACTTATGTTCAGGCGAATTTTATTCGTTTACGGTATGTCCAATAACTTTCTTAAAACTTGGCAGGTAGGTAGGATTAAAATTAAAGAAAACGTTTGGCGCAAAAATTAATGACATCATCCATTCTTCGATGACGTTATTATTATTTCTTCAAGATGGCAGAAGTTAGAGGACGTAATTAGGTACAGGTTATTGACCATATAAGTGTTAGAAAAAAACACTGTTATGCCTTTTTTTGATTTTTTGGGGGAAGTGGGGCGTGGAGTGTTGGTGAGGGGTGAGGGATGGGGTGGAAGGTGGGCGTAGCGATGGAAGAGTAAAATATATTAACAACTCAGAACTTTCAGTAGCAATCATAGCTATCATGCTAAGTATTGAACATTAAGCTAAGGGTTAGATTAGAAAGAGAAGATGACATACCTGTTTACCGTTTTTGTTTACCAACTGCATAAAGAGATTACCCTGAGCACCACCACGGACATACGACTTGTGTTTATATTCAATTCTAGCGGAACCAACAGCCACCTGTAGCTCGGTGGGGTTTCTACACTTTTGTTTATCCGACTAGATGATTTCGAAAGCCAAACCGATTTAACATTGATGGTCCATCCAAGAGACTGCAACTCCGCGAATGAGAATACAGTTTCAAGATGTCCATGATTATCAGGAGGTATAACAAGGTGTGGTTCTGCTTTACACATATCAATCAAAAAGGCAGAACTTACCCCCTGTTTGCATGATAATGTTTTTTTCATAAACTTTCAGGGATAATTTTTCATGATGAAGATAAACTAAGAAAAAGATTCTTCATCAATAGCAGCTCCTGCACACGCCACTTCTTGTTTCACACGTGCTCCCGTCCAGATGTAGGTCCGTATGTTGTCAGCGTGGATATATCTCAGTTGAGCCTTCAACCGAAAGTGTGAACCAGGCCGGCGTAAGTTGATTGTATTGTTTGATAAAGTCTTTAACAAAGAGATCATTTAAAACACTGTACTGAAGTTGACCATTAGATAAATGAGATTCTCGACAAGTGCTGGTCTTCGGCTGTTGCGATATTCCTATTTCCGCTGCGTGTTTGAAGTCGTAAAACAGATCGGTTGTTCGGATCTTGGGTAAAGCAACCGGAAATGTGATTGCATTAATATCAACAAAAACAGTACCGTCCGTGCTAACCAAGCCACCGCTTCTTGAAGACCACCACGCCGTTGAAGAAAATCTAAATCCAATATTTGAGCAACTTTTCGGCTTCACGATGACATTATAACAATCTTTAGCCAGACCTAACAAGCTGTTCCCTGATATCTCTGGTAAAGAACCAGTTTTGTGGAAAAACATTAAACCATCAGGCACATGTTCGGTAGGTTCAGATGACGTAATCTCGTATGCTACCCATCTCAAACCTGTTATGCTAGATCGCAGAGTAACTTTCTTGTTGTTTTGAAATTTTGTCAACTCTACGATGAGCTACTAAAGACAATATCTGGATGTTCAGGATAAATATTGATTTTTACCGAGCGTAAAAGGTTTGGATGAGAAGGACAGGGCAGAAGATGTCGTGTTGGCTGGCAATTTTGGCATCCTTGGTACTTCCACAATAAGTTTCTCACAATTTTTGCCACTGTGCCCAGTCGAGGTGCAATTACAGTTGTACTCAGTGTCGGTCACTATTGAGCACACACCGCTATTCAAGCAAGGATTAGGCTTGCAGACAAGTATCTCTAAATAAGTAAGGAAAGTTAGAGGAGACTTTCGCAGTCACTTAAAAAAATTTATAATGCTTTCTTGGAAAAATATATGTTTAAAAAAGTATATTTTTAGGCATCAACAAAATTAGAATCACAGTTTCTCTTACCTTCGCATTTGATGTTTCTTATATCCCACTTCAATCGCCCATACACTATATCGCATTTCATGAATTCTTTCCCGCGTAAAATATAACCTTCCAGACACGTGATTGGACACGTTGCAACCGTAGCTTAGCTCACATGGTAACGTAACTTTGCCATTGCTGGGAGGGGTTGGAGCTGCACAGTTCTTTGCTAGCGAGAAATAGAATATAATAGATGACAACGATCACAACTGCAAAGTGACTAATACATAAAAATATGACTTCTGAGATTTAGAATAACAACAACAACAACACAACAACTAAAACAACAACAACAACAACCAAAACAAGATTAAAAACAACTATTCCACAGAAGTAGCAAACACAAATAATAACAAAGAACGTACGTAAGCATTTGGATTCTCTTCCAGACCACTTCCCTGAAGTTTCACCAAGTTCTTTCATGAGGACCGGACAGTTGATAGCCGGTGTCGCATGTGAATGTGCATTTTTTCCCAACAA
This sequence comes from Hydractinia echinata, assembly GCA_030067915.1. NCBI lineage: Eukaryota > Metazoa > Cnidaria > Hydrozoa > Anthoathecata > Hydractiniidae > Hydractinia > Hydractinia echinata. The sequence continues at coordinate 800,288 of JASGCC010000132.1, forward strand.
CATGGCCGTTACAAGTTACCTTACCAAAGAACGGATCAATCATTTCCTTGCAAGGATTTGCTATGTTAAAAATGTACCGATTCTGATTACAAATACAATACAGAATGTAATATTATACACAGGCGGATAAGCAGTAATGATTTGCATCTCAAAAGCTCAGTAAAAAAAGGGAATAATTTTTCCACCAAAAGCGATAAACGTTTCTAAGAAAGGGGGTTATTTTTTCAGCAAAGGCGTTAACATTTTGAAAAAGGGGATGCTTGCAAATATGTTTGCACAAAATGGATAATGCTTGCAAAAATATGAATGACTAAGGATATACCATGACATGTCTTTTTGTCAACATCTAGAGTGTATCCAGGATTGCATGCACAAGCAAATGAACCAATAGAATTTACGCAACGCTGACTGCAGTAAGTCTTTCCCGCGGCACATTCATCGATGTCTAAAGAGGGTTAACAATAGAATCAGCTCTTTCCCTTTTGTGGTTTCTCTTTTGACTTGGTTTTAGAGTAAAAGTGGCGGTAATTTATGATTTCAGGAAAAGGAACACAGTGTGAAGAGCATTAAATTAAAAACAGTTAAATAAATTTATCCTACCATCACATGTAATTCCATCTGCGTTCAATGTGAAACCTTTCTCACAACCACAAGTATAAGAACCAAAATTATTAACACATTTCTGCTCACAAAGCGCTGTTTTCTCCTTGCATTCGTCTCGATCATCACAAATGATGCCGCTTTTAAAGAAGCCACCTTTACAAATACAATGATATCCACCTGGCGTGTTTCGACATGTGCTTGTTTGAGGATCGCAAGGGTTCATTCCAGCAGCGCATTCGTTTATGTCTGAAAAGAAAGAACAAAGTTTTTACTAAATCAGTTATAACGAAGTAGTGCTAAAGTATGTAGTGGTGGAAGTCATGTGATCAATCTCTAACCAATCACGACAGCAATGCAAATACGGTAAAACGCATGCCATTCGAACTGCTTTAATTCGAACATCGTTTGGATTGGACAAAGTTTTTGGTCACTTCGGGAAGAAAGGCTTTTAGAAAATTCCTAGAAAACTTATAACAAATGTCTTGGTCCTGTAAAGGTTCGAAATGCATGAGTTCTTAGATTAGATGGTTAAGAGTTAACAGAACTGATGTTTTAGACAGGTGCAATAGTTGCACAATTTTTCAACACAAATATTAATCAGGTACCGTAAAGAAGGTATTTATACAAAACTGCAGTTATTAAAAACAAGCTGATCTGATCATATTTATCACATTGATCTTGACATATTCCAGTTTGTTGCCTTATTTGGCCATTTGCACAACACAAAATGAAGTATAAAAGTAACGTAAATAAAAATTAATATCAATTTCTTGGTTTGAAACTGACAAAGATTTTCAAAGAATATTTTTCTCCCTAAACTTAATCAAGATGTTCATTAAAATACTGAAATAAGGTTTAGCTACATCGTCAGATGCCGCCTTTCCTATGTAAATAGAAAAAAAAACGAACTTATTAATGTAATTAAAGCAATGACATATTACAGTCTCACCAATACATCTGTATCTATCTGAATGCAAGTAGTACCCCCGATTTACATGTACATACAAATCCACCAAATACGGGTTGACATCCATGTTCACACCCACTTTGATATCCATCACAAAAGTTTTTTGCTAAAAGGGGAAATATAAGGGATCAATATTAAAAAGGAATTATTTCCAGGATTTTTTAATGATAACAGCTTTCTGGCATCTCAAAGAATTTCCTAGTGTATAGAATTAAGAAACTAATGCAAAAACAGCTATATACTTACTAAAAAAAAAGTTGCAAAAAACATACTGGCAGTGCATTTTAAAACTCTTGAAAAGTTCTTCAAAAATTAAAATATTAAGGATAAAAACTGCTTTTTCCTGAAATATATACAGAACTTTAATATTTTAGCTTCAGGGTATTTTTTAATGCTATCACTGTCCTATTTTTGCCCTTTTTTGACGTCACCACTAATATTTGTTGACAACAAACACACTCACCCACACATTGCTGCTTTGCAGGGTCGTAATCAAATCCTTGGAAACATCTACATTGATGGCCACCATTAGTGTTAACACAAGCATGTGGACATATGTCTGGATTCTCTAAGCACTCATTTTCATCAGTACAAAGGTTATTCCTGGCTAGTCGAAAGTTTCCTCCACATGTGCAGCGGTAGCTACCAACTGTGTTTAACACACTGAGCATTACATTCGGCGCCTCCACTTGCACACTTACATGGTGTCAGCAAGCACTCATTAATATCTATGTGAAAAGATCATTTTGTATGTAAATCTCACAACAATTACAAAACAAATGCTTTCTGCTATAAGAAACTTTGCAGAAATAGTTATCCCAAAAGTAAAAAATATATTGTTTAACATTAATTCAAATTAGCCTTGATAACAAATGTACATACAGCTAGATTATTAAGCAAACAGTCTATTAAACCATATATATTTGATAAAATGTGACAAATTTAGGAAATGTAAAGCAATGCCATGGATTTAGTGTGAAAGCCTAAAAGCAGTTTTCCATTAAATGAATCACGAATGGCAAATTTGACGAACAATTCATTGCAAAACGCCAATTTGAAATGCTGAATGTAAACGTACATTTGGGTATAAAAACAAAATAGTTATTTCAATAAGTTCTGATTTATTAACAGTTTACAGTAAAGTACTTTGCCACTAAGAATTAGAAAGTGAATGTTGCAATAAAAAATTAACGAAACGAAATTGTGCATGCACAGATCCACTTTACCAACAGGTCCTTTGACTTCAACTAATTCACAAATACACAATGCAGAATTTTTTGAATATAATCTGCTCTGTCAAGTTAGAAAAGTGTGTGTTGCATCTTACAACTGTTTGAAACTCAATAAAAGTATATAAAACAACTAATAACAAAAAATACATAAAACATCTTAATTAAAGCTAATTCTATCAAACAAATACAATCCTTGAGTGCTATGCAAATGTTTATATAGAATTCCTACTCACCAGCGCATGATTTACTTTCTGGATCACCCTGTCTATAACCTTTATTACACAAGCACTGATAAGTTCCAGGAAGGTTAATACAAGACTGTTCACATGGTTCTCCCAATGTACATTCATCCACATCTTAAAGTCAATTAAGAATTGTTTAGTGAACTGTTAACTACATTAAACATTGTTTTACATGTACACAAAAATAATATATATATGTGATTTCAGAATAACACATGCGCGTGAAACATATCAACACATGCACTGCAGCGATTTGATCAAATCTGGCCCCAGCGTTCTGTAGCAAAACCGAAAGTAAGAATACTTAAATTTGTGGTTTCTACATATGGTCAAACATGCACAATGCAGAGCTTTCTTTTAGTGCGTGTGTGAATTAACACAATAACAGTGGTTACGTACTTTGTTGGCAGTTTTAAATAGTGAAAATATATTTGAAAAAAAATATTCCCACGAAGTGATAAATGATATTTATTTGTATTTTTAAACTCACAAACATTAGTTCACACAGTTAAAATTAAAATATCATTTTCCATAGAATGTGTCAAGATTTAAATCTATATTCCCAGCTAAAAAAAATGTCATGCATAAATTAACTTTTAGAAACCCTTCATTCTTAGCAACAAAATTGGGAATGTGCAGTTTATTTTATAAAAGTCAATTCATTAAGGTTAGCAGTCTGAAAATATAGATTCTGTTTCTATGCTTTCTAAAAACTGTGAAATATGTATATATCCTACCACAAGGTACACAGTTCACTGGCTCAACATGTACAACTGCATTGATAATAACACATCAACTACAAAATCCCTGTATCCAGAGCGCATATTAAATGTTTTATATGTTTAAAATCAGTAACTACATACCAAGCTGGCAAAATCGACCAGTAAAACCAGATTTGCAAGAACAATAATTTGGTCCAGTGCAAAGTCCATTATTTCTACAGTAAGGATTGCAAACAGCTAGAAAAAGAAAGAAATATAGATAGTTCAGAAGAAAATTTTTCATATTTTACAGGTGGATTTTGCATGTTATTGCAGCAAATTAACAACAGAAGAAGATCATACTGTTGCATTTGCTAAATACATACAATAATTGCCAGGCAACAACTGAATTAAACTCACGCTTTTGGCAGTCGTCATGTGTTGAATCAATAACTGACCATCCTTTACAGCAATGATAAACTTCATAATCTTTAAGTCTTGAAATAGTTTTCGTCACAGTCTTTGTAATAACTCTGAAAATGAAGTTTGCTGAACATTGTTATATACCAAATTTGTTCGAATTTTATAATGCTAAAATCAAAAAATTTACATCACACAAAACTGGATGAGTTGCGGCGTGACGTAATATTTTGATTTTTTATCGAGAACAATGGACATGCGCACGCACAATATTAAGTGTAAAAAAAAACTGACGCTAAAAAAGGTAAAGTCTGCTCTTAAAAAGACAGGATAATAGTTGAAAAAAACAATTCCAATTCCTTTTTAACCTTATATTCCTAAAAATCTATAAATTAAAGGTTCAATTGGGCTATGTGGTCCTTCTTTTCTTGCCTGTCAGGGTGCGCGCGCATATACGGAACTTTGTAAACGTTCGCAACTCATCTATAAGTAGGCACTTCAAGTCACGTGACAATTCCCGTTGATCAAAAATTGCGCAATTTCACGGGAAATTGTGACGGGAAATTTTCTGTGATTTAATTTTGTTATCACATTTTTAAATAAACACCTGGGCACTTTCGGCACCTCTAGAAGTATAAACCTGGGCAGATATTGAAACTAGGCACATGCGAGTTTATATAACGACCTGAGCCACTATTGGAGAAGCAGATATGTTGTTGTGGGACCGAAGAGAAGACGAAAAAAGCTGATATTCGGAGGTAAAACAAAATTTAGGGAGTCGGCTCACCTTTCAAATGTATTTTTAACTATCTGTTTACCAAGTATTTGTTATTTTGTGTACTCTAGACTTTTCTTAGTGCAGCAGTTTCGTGTTTATAAAAACTGTATATTTACTTTTTCTCCTAAAACGCATATTTAGTAAGGGCCAACCGCCATTTTAGGTTTGTTGCTTTACTTTAGGACGTATGTTACTTTAGCTAGTTATATTATTCTTATTTGGTAAAGCTGTTTTATATGTAGCTATAACTAGCTTAGCTAAGTGAAGCTCTCCCCAAGCACTAGCTAGAAGATTTTTTTCAAATTTCAGCTCAGAAAATATTTAGCTAGCTAGCTAGCGAGCTATAGAGCTTAACCAGTTTTATGAATAACTTTTTTTATAGACAGAATATGACAAATCATGAGTTTGACAAATAGAGATGTAATTGAGTGGTTTAAGACATTAACTGACAGGTGTGTTCAAAATGTATGTGAACAGTTTTGTAGTAATTTTATGAAAGATCGGACAAGGTTTAATGATAAAACACTCTTTAATAAAATTAAGAGAGTCATCGACAAGGACAAATTTTTTAGAAGGAAAAATGGTAATTTTAAAAAATTTGGTGATACTGCTTCTAAAAAGTCAACGTATACTGTGCAGTATGAAGGAGAAGATGAGACATGGAACTTCCCTCTTCTTGTCGAATTAGAGAAAGGGGAACTGATTATCATTTCCTAGTTTTTCGGTTGATATATGTATATATATTAGCAGTACCTTCCTAGTAGTTTAGTAGTTCCTCTTCTTACTCCTTTTAGTAGATAATTTTTTTCTTATCAATTTAATTTTCTATCTCTATAGGTGTATTCAAAAAACATATTGGCCAGTGTCTGCCTGATTTCATGTTGCTACATCGTTCTTTAATATACAACAAACTGAGTACGAATTTGTGATATTTTGGATGCACAAACGATTGTATTGGAAGTAAAAGTGGTTCTTGGATCCTTCATCATTAAGTGATTTTTAATTTTTACTTTTTGTATAATAATTTTTACTATTTGTATAATAGAACAATAACCTTTCTACTGCTAATTTAAAAAGTATCTGCATTATTTTATCCTCGTATGTTTCACGCAATGACTGTATTTGCGCAAATTTTGTGCGTTTTTATATTTTTACACAAAAATTAAGATTTACAACTTATTTGAAGTCTGGTCTGCAAGATATTTTTTTTTAAATTGATGCTTAATTATAAAGTTTTGTTTTCGTGGTAGTTCTGTATGGTTTTTGAAATAATGCATGTTTTGGCAGCATTCTTATAGAGTGACAATTTTGAAATCAGTATTTTTAGTAGTTTTTACTATATTTGGTTATTTCCATAATGGCAGAGTTGTGACATCATATTTTAATTGGGTTTGAAGGATATGTAAATTTAAATCCACGTTCACTGAAAATTTGAAGGTTTTTAAACATTAAGACAAGACCAAAAGATATAAAATTTTTATGGTATTGAAATAACGTATGTTTTCGCAAATCTGGTCTGTAAAATACACTGATAATCTTTCAGGAAAATTTTGGACACATCCATTACTTATATATTTCTTTTCTGAGCAGTAACTTTTATAAAACCCTTCAAATATATAATGTTTTATTGGTATTTTTATTAGTTTTAACCATATTTGGTCATTATGTTTTCACAAATCTGGTCTGTAAAATACACACTTTTATCACGTGATAATATTTCAGGAAAATTTTGCACACGTCCATTACTTATATATTTCTTTTCTAAGCAGTAACTTTTATAAAACACTTCAAGTAATGTTTTATTGGTATTTTTATTAGTTTTAACCATATCTGGTCATTTCCATAATGGCAGAGTTGTGACGTCATATTTTGATTAATAAAAATGATGATAAAAAATATAAGTGTTTATTAATATCCTCTAAAATTTAAAGTTATTCCTAATTCTAGAACGAAAGATATGAGAATTTCAGTTAAGGCGATTTTGTCGTTAAAACGGACTTTTTTATACCCTGTTTTTTGTGCCATTTTATTTCCCCTTTTCCTGCAGAATATTGCAATGCAATTGTTCAAAAAATGCCATCAATTGCACATACTAAAATGGCCATAACTTTGGTTCTACTCAACGTACAGAGGTCATTGACCTCTGTTGGATTTGTCTTAGTCTGTAGAACAATCTTAATTTGCTTTTGTGCTTGATTTGGGATTCAACAAAAATGCCCTGAAGTGCCTACTATAAGCAAGTTAGATTAAAAAATATACATAATCTGTTTAATCAACATACCCTGTACGTTTGCATTTTTTCCAGCACCTGATAAAATCCTTGCAGCATACTTCTTTCTCAAAAGTCTCAGTCACAGTCGTTTGAACATTTTCGTATATTGTTCTTGTTTCACGAAATACACAAACATTTTTCCTAAAAAAAAAATCTTAGCTATAGACAGCCAATAAGTGTTGATTAAAATTGAGTTATTAAATGTCTTTTCAGAGGGGTATAAAAATGAAAGTAAAATAAAAAAACGTATAAATCTAAAAAACTATCTAAAAACGATCCACAAGGTGTTACGAACAAATAAAAAGTATGAATTTTCCTACGATTTGTTTATCACGTGAAGTGAAAGCCGCCATTTTCTTTGTTTTGATTTTGTGTAAAATATCTCACGAAATTTAAACCTGGTTTACGAAACTTAGCGCCCTCTGCGACCTCGTTCCCAATCCCAAGACATTTTCCTCTTAGAGCTGGTGCGTTGAAAGCGAAAAAAAAACCTGGAAACAAAATTGCACAGAACCTCTGCCCAGGTTTCGTCCAAATATAAAAAACCTAACAAGCCATGTGGACGAGGTTGTGGGCTTACACCATTAATTCCGCCGTCACTTTCCCTATTTTTATTTGCCACACAATACGAGTCTGCTTCCTGATTAAGTTTGACGTATTGCGTGGGTAGGTTTCCAAGCTACTCTATGAATTATTTTCGTTTCGAACAATCTCGACCCCAGGGCTTCATAGGTTTGTTTATGTCGGAACGAAACACAAAAAGGTTCCTTCAGGTTTAATGTTATAATGTTAATATTTACCATGGAGCTATACTCCCCCACAAATCAATCCTAGCTCCATGCTCTTCCACCACGCCGATCGTTAATTTTTTTATTCCATCCCCCGATCTCTCCCGCAGTTGTTCCAAAACCCTCACTAATTTTTTCGTAAAAGCAAAATATTAGCTTCCTTGGAAATTGTGTATTTTTAACCATCTTCTTGGGAAGAACAAGGTCACAGATTGTTTTCTTCTCATAGCATAAGATCTTGGGGGCGGGTTATGGTGCTTATGGAAAACTTAGTTAATTGGTTAGGGAAAGTGAAAGTCTTATTTCTTTCTCTGAATAGGTAAAAGTTGTTCCTGAACTTCTCTGTCAGCACTTAGAGTAAAGAAAGTCAGCAGTGTCGTCTTTTTGCATAACATGCATGTGTTTTTATTTCTGATACATTTTAAAATTATTAAATTGTTCATTTTAGTATATTAAACTCTATGATGAGATCTGCCTTTTTTACAGAGAGTTAAGGTGTTTAGGTATTAAATAGAAATTTGTACACCCATAGACGTGAAATAAATATTCCTTATGTTTTTACATCTTATATTGATTCCGTTGGTCACGTGTGACTTTATTCAAGGAGTGATACTTCTATAATTAAACCAAATGCGAAAGCAATCAACAACCATAAGGAGAATAACGTTAAATGCTGTGAGAGTTTCACTTTGCCCGACGTGAAGTGAAATCTCTTTGACCTCTGCAAACGTACGAAAGTGAATACTACTGCGCATGTACAGTTATGATATGGTCGTTGTAAAACATAGCTGCGGCCCGAGATTTTACTTCGCTTCGGGCGTAGTATTGAACCCTCTTTCATTTTGGCGCGAAGTGAAACCTTCGTGTAAACCTCCTATAAAAACGAATATACTATTCGCATGGTGTATGTACTGAATGAATACATAGCAAGGATGTGAATTTATAATATAGTTATGGAATTATGTTTTCAGCTAAAAACGTCTTAAGCTGAGTTAAAATAATGTAACATAACTTTGTGATTTACTTTATTCAAAGCTTAACTGAAATTCAACTTCAACCAATGACAAACTATTTTGACACAAAGAAGCAAATTTTACAAGTATTTTAAACTTTTCAACGTTATGTTGACTAAAAAACTAAAGATATTTTAGTATTTTTTGTTTTTTTTTAAATATAGCTATAATACTTTGGAGGGAAAATAAAATTCCTTTGACAAAAGAGAATATCTAGAAACAACGAGTCTGGAAATGACTGAAAATGTAAGAGCGAAATGAAAGCAGTAACGAGACTGAAATTTTTCTGATTTTATTTTTGTAAAGCAGAATTTTTCGCAGAATTACTTGTTGCGCGAGAATTTGGATTACACAAATTTGTAATGTACTGTAGAATAAATAAAAATGTTCAAAATTATAAACAAAATATGAAGAAATAAGTAGAAAAATATTGAAAAAGTAAGAACACTTTACGCTGAAGTGAAACTTCTGGAGTTTAAAAGAAATATAGTGTTAGACATATACATCTTACCCGTTTTTCCGTAACTGGTTTCCAGATCTTCGTTGTCTTGATAAAACTACATCTTGCGAGCTTTCAGCTGAAGCTTTCAATTTCAAAGCATTGTGCGAAACAAAGCATAGTTGAAGTAAAAAAAAGAAGAGAAAATTCGTAAAAATTCGCATCTCTTCATCTGACTATTCTTTCCTAAAAATAAAAAATAAAAAAATCCTATTCTTTGATATCTCAACTTAAAAATTTTACTTCCTACTTTGGCGCGTTTTGTTTACAATACAACCTCCTCCCCAGACTCTAGATAACAATATTCATAAACAAAGCGAGCAAGTGCAGTAACAAACACTCCCAACATAAATACGATCACTTCAAGCAAAAAACTGCTGATTATGAAATTCGAAGGAGTCTAGTAAACAGGTTGTACAATCAACGTCATCTTCACAGTTTTAATGACTTCTGCTTGTGTATATTTGAACAGCAATGTTTTGATAACTGAATCAACTAAAATATATCGAAACTTCTCCGGACATGGCAAACCAATCATACGCTAAAAGTGAACAGTCACTAGCTCAGTTGAAGTTATGACGCTTCCGTCACACCTCAAATCCTTTATAGAATGATGTAGTATTTAACTACAAAGATATTAAAATATATTTAAAAAAACGAAGCAGGGTTGTTGAAGAGTAGTTTCGTTTTTATTTATTAAATGTAAATTGTATATCGCACAATGTAAAAAGAAAGGATTAAAGTTATTAATTTCATTGTCTAAACTTTATTTATTAAGAAACTACAAACCACAAAAATTTGCCTAGCTTTGTCGTTAGCAACTATAAAAAAATTAAAAAGCGCTTTTTTATTATAAAAAATAAAAATTTATCAACTCCATTACCCTACTGATGTTAATCAAAAAAAAATTTCAAAAACTGTTTAAGCAACTTTTACTCTAAAATTTTAGAAAGTGTGAATGCTCGGTCAAACCTTAGTTACTTATTGAAAAAAAATATACTTAAACCGCGGCTGAAACTTTAATATCATAGCAATTTCTTATATCCTCAACAAAAAGAGCTTGGGATCTCTATTTGTATTAGTTTACACTATACGCTAGTAACATGTAAACAAACGTAGTGGTCACACGTACATGCGAGGACATTTTTAAACTTTCTCTATAAATGACAGAAACGAACATCACAACGTGGAAATACTTCCAATAAAACATGGTTCGCAGCGCCGGCAGGGAGGGGGGAGGGGCTTGCCTCTTCCCTCACACTCTTTTACTAGAAAATTATTTTTTTAAAAATAAAATATATTTTAAAGTAAAAAGAAGCTGTTTTAGAGGTCTCAGACCGTTTTTAAAGTGCCCTCCTCTCAACGCGATCTGTATAACAACATAAGATTAACAGGCAGCAACACGATTTGTATTACTTTGCGAGGTAGCCTAGTTAACAAAGCTTTCTTCGAGAATATAAAAATTCAAAATTTAGTTTCTCTTATACGAAAGCTTAGACGCAAACGAATGTTTCAGAGCAAATCCCTAAAAATCAAATCCACCAATTAACACAAAATAAATTCTCAGCGCATACCCAGAATTAAAATTAAAAAATGAGCACAAAACCAGCGTGGCCTCACCTTACCCTCTTAAAAAGTACGAAAATTAATTATATTGTTCGGGTGAGTGAGACAATTCGAGCTCAAAACAAAGAATTTCCCGATAATGATAACGTGAGTAAACAGCAATAGAAGTAACCAATCAAAAAGAGCGATCAGTTTTTTTGATCGCTGGAAATTCGTTTGCGAATAAGCATATTTTTTGGCACCTTAACTATTCCGATTTTCCAGTCGTAAGAAAATTTAGGCTGGGTCTCCTGGCTGCTAGCAAAGGGTCTATGTTTAAAAGTTTCTTCTCTCTTTTTAGAATCCGTGTTAGTGCTTAAGTGTAAACGCAATATTATACAAATAAATTGGCTCAAGTGTAAACGCAGTATTAGTTTCTTAACATTTTTTTCTGCCTTCTGAATCTTCTTAAGTTTAGTTGATATTCCTATAAATTGATTTCTTTAAACAGTATTTTCTTTCGAAATTATGAAACAAACTCACCTTATTCTCATATCCAGTAAACATATATCTATAAGAAAAAAACCAGTCATAATGTCTAACTTGACTAATTTTATCATAGCTTATTACGGATGTGATTATATAGTATATTAATGAGACATAAAGGCTATAAAGTTCGCATTAACCTATTAATTTCATAATAACGTCATTTTTCAGATCGTAGCATTTAACTTTAAAAGAGCCTTGGAAACGAGGCTGCTTTTTGGCTATGATAACCAATCACAGGTGCAGCACCTACTACACGAGTCCAATTTACGGTGGGTGCCTCGCCCTGCTCTGACAAGCTTTCACCAGAGATTTTCAGTAATGTGAGGCACATTATTGTAAAAAATCGATTAAATTCCCTTCCTTTCAGCCCTTCAATTTTCCAATAAGAACCCTAAAAAGAATTTCTAAAAGATAAACTTCATCTTCAAATAAGCCCACATGGGGCAACCTCGTTCCCAGGGCATTTTGCCTTGTTAATGAAGTTGCCACTCCGTAATAACGGCTCAGGGACCACAAGACCCTGGGGATGAGGCTGCATGGTGGTTTCAAGTTTAGTGGAATACACGCTGTTTTATAAGAATACACTTTATAAGAATATCAGGCTGGGATTTCAGGTTGAAAACATGATGTCTATTGTATAGAACGAGAGAACAATAAGAATAATGACCAGCATGGTTAGAATCTTGATATTCCTATAAAAAAAGCTTGTAATTGTTTTTTAGAAAACATTTCATGGTAACGTTCACATATTTTTTATGCCAGTAACTGTCAGTTATTAATTTTGTTCTGAATTTTCCTTTCAACATTTTAAGGCCTTTTAGGAAGTTTTTGCTTTGTGGCGTTGAGAATTATTAAGACGCCTTCCAATAAGCCTCCACCCTTAAAATCATTTTTGACAAAGAAAACCCGGGGTTAATGTATTTACAGTATAACACTCTGCTTAAAACGACATACCATACACTACACGCACCATAAATGTTTCCTTAACTGCATCTGATAGAGAGGACACAAACAATCCTTTTTTTAACATTATCGACAACGATGCCATTGATGAGGTGATTGAGGGTGAATAATTGACGTTGCGAGAAAGTTGTCATAATACATAATTATTTTGTTTTAAAAATGCTCATTTTTCAAGTAAAACATGTATCCACATATCTTGTGTCCTTTATCAGTCAAAAGAAGTTAATCGCATTTTAACAACTACGTCATATATTCCCACCATATTCTTGTTTCTTTTTAGGGAAACTTTAGTATTGTCTGGTTGTACTAAGGAGCTTAGTGTTATATTTATTAAAAGCTATTTGCAAGTATCAAAATATTTATTGTCGTAAACAAAGTCATCCTCGTCCACAGGGCTTGTTGCCTATGTCAAAGCCGCTAGCGCTTACTTGACGGTCAAAAAGGCAAAAGCCCCTGGGGACGAGGTTGAAGCAAAGTATGTTTGTTAATAACTGTTAAAGCTTAGGTACCGCAACATGTAGCAATCATCAAATGCGTCATAATGAATGCTACATAACCATATACCATCAAAAGGTGACCTAGTAAAATAGAGTCAACAGGGAGCACAATGACGTCGCGCCATAATATGATCTACTCTCGTTGGCTTTTTGAGAGACGGTAAAACACTGTAAACTTTTTTTCAAACGCTTCTATTATTTTTGTTTAGAACACTTATTCTACTTTCCAAGATGACTCTTCTGTGTTGATCACATAACTTAATGTATTGCTTATGACGCGTTTTTTAAAAATACTCAATATATTGGGCAACAATACCAGGTTATATTTGCCGTATTCTCTCACACACGCTATTTTTTATAAGAATAAGCTTTATAAGAATATCAGGCTGAGATTTCTGGTTAGAACAATAGAGAAATAGGAGTAATGACCGGCTTGGTTAGAATTTGTGCATTCTTTAAATTATTAAAAAAGCATGTATCAAGTCAAAATCCCTTAATATGAGGATTGTCATAATCAAGCTTCACCTAACAGTGCAGTTCTCACAGCCTCGATCCCAAGTTTTTGTGCCAAACAGCAAGGTCGCTATTCTTTTTCTTATGATTATGGTATATGACGCCATGCATAAAACTGGAATATAACTATACAAGCAGCCTATTTTGCCGAAAGTTTCAAATATAATATATGTTAAACTGTCAGGAAATTGAAGAAACTAGTATGCAAAACCTCAAAGCTATACAGGAAATCCTATCCCGTAATTTTAGTTAAAATTGGCTGCAGTGTATCACTTTGTAATCTTATTTTGTCGCACTTTGTAATCCTATCGGAATTTGTAATCTTATTTTGTCGCACTTTGTAATCCTATCGGAATTTGTAATCTTATTTTGTCGCACTTTGTAATCCTATCGGAATTTGTAATCTTATTTTGTCGCAAATTGTAATCCCATCGCAATTTGTAACCCATTTTGTCGCACCTTGTAATCCCAAACTTATCGCAATTTGTAATCCTCTCATGACGCACTTTGTATAATCCCACCTTGCTATGTTTATCTAGTTTTAAGGAATTGGCAGAGATTCTGAAATATAAAGGAGCAAAAAGCTGTATTGTTACTGTGAGCGCGGCAAAGCGCTTAGAAAAAGAAACTGTGATAACATTTAAAAAGACAGGTGAAAATGGGACCAAATTTTAAAGATTCTAGAATGCGGGCCAAACACCAAAATTTGCTTTTAGGTGGATGCTGAGTTCGCTGATGTGTAAATACGCCCTTGGTGAAAATACCAAGACCTGCAGTAACTATACAGTTACCATTGGTAACAATTCTGTAATCTCCGCCCTGAGTTAACGCCCATTATCCCGCAATCTCACGGCGTCATGTTGTCGTTTCGAATTAAAAGTATGCATATTTTATTTACGCATGCATTGTGTTTCTTATGCAAAATATTTTTTCAATAATTTACAGAGGTCATTCAAATGTTCTGCATTATTTAAAGTGACGCGACCTTGTAAAATATCATGTAGACCGCATTTTTAATGGAAAAATAAATAAATAAAAGTTTTCAAATGGTCAATAAAGCAAAAGGATTCTTTCAGCGTTAGAGCAACTGCCCATTAAATATGCAATGAAACTTACACAAAATACAAGAAATTGACAGCAACCGATAGTTCCGTGAATGTATTCATGCACAATGAGGAAATCTACACCAGTTACAGATGAGCGAAGCAAGCGAATATCGAACTCTCAACGCAAAAAACAAGATTCTAAAAAATCAAATTTGCGAAACATGTCAAGTGACTTCGAAAAAGAAAATGACAAAAACACTAAAAACACTAAAAACAAAAACATGAATGGGCAGAAAGAAGACGTGGAAAATGATTTAGCAAAAGAAGATGTAACTGTTAATAAATCACGTGTTGAAACTGATGCCGTGTCTCCACTAACTGATAAAACACTTTCGGTCAGTGATATAAGCAAAGAACCTCCTACATCACCGAAAAGAGTTAGTTCCAGTCCAGTAAAGAAAAGCAGTGGACAGCAGACTAAAAAGAAGAGTTCCAAGCAGACACCAGAAAATACAAAACGACCAACAAGCGCTCCAGCGCCGCTGTCGAAAGTGAACTCCGTTAGATCTGAAAGATTGACGAGAAACGACGGTTCAGCACACAACAGAAAAAAATCAAAGAAAATTACTTCAAAAAAAGTTGAATGTAACGATGGAATTAAAAATGGGTGCATCAAAAATGACCCATCAAAAAATAAGGCCATGACAATTAAAGACACTCCAATAATAAGCATTGAGGATGGAAAAAGCAACGAAAAACCTGCCGAAGAAAGCAAATGTAAGAAAGAGGTTGATAAGATTGTGAATGAAAACGATGCGAAGGAAGTTGATGAGAACAGTAAAAGCCAAAATAACACATGCAACAAGAATCTAGGTGAAGAATCAAAAGAAAAAATAATCATCCAAATCACAAAAGAAGATGATTTAGAAAAAGGAAAACTTAAAGTTCATAAGCAAAAAAATGTTGATTCATCAGATTCGCCTGTTGGTACGCCACGCCCACCCATAGATGGCACAAGACGATCCAGCTCTGCCCTATCCCGTATTCGGCTTACAACAAGTACCATAAAAGATGTTGTCTCCTCACAGAATGGTGTTCCCGACTATGCTGTGAATGGCTACAGAGTGGTAACATCAAAACGTGTCCAAAACGGCGGTCGCCTTTCACAGTCTGATAGCATTTCAGAATTTGAAGTACTGTGGAAAAACTTTATCTATTTGAATTTAATTTTGAATAGTGAAGGGACTGTAAAAACAACATCGGACAAAAAGTTCGAATCACTCACAGAAATTTGTGAAGCGATTTCTAAAGAAAAGCTTGATCTAAGCGATCATCACACTACTTTTCTTA
Organism: Hydractinia echinata; assembly: GCA_030067915.1. Lineage (NCBI taxonomy): Eukaryota > Metazoa > Cnidaria > Hydrozoa > Anthoathecata > Hydractiniidae > Hydractinia > Hydractinia echinata. The sequence continues at coordinate 816,266 of JASGCC010000132.1, forward strand.
TCGCAGCAGCTAAAGAAGGGGAGAAACTTTTGCGAGAGCACTTAGTGTGCGACAAGGTGGAATTAGAGAAAGCACTACTAGCTGATAACAGGTTCAGTTTAAGTGGACAGGTGGATTATTACTGCTTTGGTAAAGATTGTTTAGAAAACAAACACAGGACATTTAGTTTAATAAAATGCTGCAGTGAAAAACATCTTCCATCAACGTATGCGTTGGAACTTTTTTTATACGCTGTTACTATGGATATCTCAACGGCGTATATATTGACTCTGCACATCAAAGAACGAATGGTGGCTTTGTATGAACTCAAGTTTAAATTCGATAAATTGCGCGATTTTAATAAAGGAATAACATTAAAAATGATTTGCGAAAATTTTTATAAGAATTGGTACCAACATGCAGATTGTAAACTGGTTTTTAAAGACGCTAAAGATTTATAGATGTAAAGAATAGATGTGGAGTTGTAGAAAATACCTTCATGCTGGAACGCTTTTGCTATCAACAATTATTACCTCTCACAAGCTGAAAGAAAAAATGATTAATAAAAATTAAATAATAGACAGGAAAGACACAAAAAACAACCGATATTATATAGTTGTAAGGTCATCGTAAAGATATACATATTTATATACATATTTACTTCGGGTTTGAAAACTTGTAAAAAAAATTTGCGAGATTTCAACTTTCATTTAGTTAGAACTTGATTTAAAGTCTCTCTTATTTACTTATAGCAAACATTTTAAAGGTTTTGGTACAGCAGTGGTTATAAGAAAGGGCGTTGAACATCCGAAGAAAAATAATGTGCCTCTATACAATCGGTAGCAACTAAACCATCCAAAATGTCGAGCAAAATTTTGAATCAATTAATTCCAGAATACTATGCAGCCATATTAACGACACACTTTTAACTTTTCTTACTCCGCAAGACTATACTTTAAACTTTCAAAAACATATGTCTGAAGGACTTCTTTTTTATTTAAACGTTCATACTCACACCTCCCAGCTTTAAATGTCGGCACTAAATATGTTCAATTTCCATTACATTAAAGATGGCAGCGGTTTTTAAATTCTTATTGGTTGTCAAAAAAGTTGCACGTGTGCAATCGCTTGAAAATTGACTCGCTTTAACTTTCAAATCTGTCACAATACAGGCGTCGCTACCAGAAAGAAAATTTAATACGCATGCCGAGATACTAAACGGGAGCTGCGACCAAGTAGGCTGTAATTGAAAGCAACTTTCACCTAAAAAATCATCCGTGTATCAAAGAATTTAATTTTTATACAGATAGAATATAATTTTGTCTTTTACGGATGAGGTGAAGCGTCTTCAAAAAATATTGGGTTTTTAAAATAATTTGAAAAACAAAAATCAACTTAGGTTTTCAAATGTTGACACAACACCGACCAGTTCCACTATGCGTGTCAAAAATTAATTTCCCGCAAAAAAGTCTGACAAATAAAATAAGTTACCCAAGTTGCACAGCAAACCTTAATAAAAACTTAACCAAGTTGTACAGCAAACTTTAAAAACAATTAAAAAAATCACACAAAAGGTAAATCGTAATTTAGTTTATTTTGTTTTGCCATCGTTTCGTTTTTGTGCGAGCCAACAGGATTAACATATCGAACATGCTTCTGATCCGTGTTAACGTTACACGAGAAGGTTTTTGTACTTTTCTTTTTCTTTGTGCTACTTGCACACAGTTCTTGCGTGTGTGAGTTCACGTATGCAGAAAGATCGAATTCGTCCACAGTTAGACGTAGTTTTCTTTTTCTTCTTCTCTGAAATTTTATCTAAAATCAAAAGCTTATATGAATACTGTATCGCAAACCTTGGAAAACATTTTCTAACCACAACGGGTCACGGAGATATCCAGGTGGAAATCAGAGGGAAAAGAAGTCCCACAATTTGACTGCTATAACTTTTAAGGTATAAGTTGTCCTAAAAGGTGCTCCGCGTGTTTTAGAAAGAGGTAGAATTGGATTAACCAACGGTGCTAAACGTGAACCATCTAGTTTCTTTCCCAGCCACGAATCACGACTCAGTTTTTGAAGTCTAATCTTATTTCTACTTACAAATGGCATTTTCAAAAAACGGGTGCGTACTCAAACGGTTCACTTAAGGAGAATTAAGTGAGAAGAAGCCTATTTCCACACCCGTTTTTGATTTGCGAAATATACATGCAAAAATACAGAATAGCATGAAAACGAGATTAGTTATGAGCAAATTTCGGGATGCTAGTTGTTTACATGAAAAGAATGCATCAACAAAATGTTGACTTTTACAGCTTTTAACTGGCAGTCTCATAAAATGGTAGTTAAAACAAAGACGGTATTCGTGGTGTTGGTGGTGGTGGTGTAATAAAAAAGTTGTGCGTATCATTTGGTATGTTCAGCCAAGTAGCAACGTTTTTAGAATGATGTGAATGCATTTTTATTTTATTCTTTGCTGGCGAAGTAAAAAGTAAAACAAAAGTTTACAACGTTTAGTAGCACTTCATTTTAGATTTCCGAAAAAAAAAGAAAGCTAGCTACTAGCTAGCTTATATACATGGAAAACAACAAGTGCTTAGCTACATGGGTAATCAACAAAGCAGATACATGTTACCATCTTACATTATTATCAAAAGTTAATAATTAGATCGTATGGCAACCTAATACAAATAAACGAACTATCTGTGCACTACTTCCCTGCAAACTAAAAATTTGCATATAACTAATCTTCTTCAGTTATTCTGCGTTTTCGCATGAGTACTTCGCACAGCAAGAACGGATATGGAAATAAACTTATTTAGCATGCACAAACAGGTCAGTTAGACCAATTTAAATCCAAAGTTCAGACAAAAATCATATAAAAATACTGTCAGAATAGCAACAACATGCAGTTTTCTTTTGCACCACACACAACTATGAAGTAAAAAAATATTTATTTTTGGTGTATTATGGTAAAGCAGAAGTACTACAGTACCAGCAAATCGAACCTCCAAGTATCTGAGGAAATAATTCGAGTTTTCGAGGCATTTGATAACTTGAATTTTGGTAAAAAAGAAAGAAAAAAATATACATAGTTTTCTCTCTTTTCTCTTTTTTACTCTGATAGTCGAGCAAAAACAAGAATATACACTTTATACATTCATTGAAATTATCTTCTTCTAATATTTTTGAATAAAATAAAAACCGTAACTTCCTCAGATTTTTTGAGGGTTAAACGTCCAGTTAGTGAATGTTCGAGTTATCGAAAGATTTTGTGCTAGCGAAGGTTCAAAAGGAATTTAAGTTTCAGTTATAGGGGTTCCAGTCATCAGTTAACGGGGGTTCCAGTAATCAGATAACGGGGGTTAGAGTTGTCCGGATTATACTGAAGGCATAACATACAATTCCTAAACGTCGTGTATTATAAAAGGAAGGTATAAATGAGTTTTGGTGAAAATATATGTACCAGTCCCATACCTTTTTAACACGTGTAGCCTCACATATTTTCTTGTCGATTGCGCAAAATATACTGTGATCAATCCTCGACTCTCGATGTAACATTAGATCAAATACTGCTGGCAGCTCGTTTGGTACTAAACCAAGCTCGTCCATAATACTAAAATGCAAATTTGTTTGTATTTTTTTTACGCATTATACAAAACTGTGTTGTAAAAAAAAGAAAACTCATTCAATTGAATCTTTCTTTGTATTCGTTACCCTTATAATAAAAAGTAATCTCAGGGGTTGATAAATATGTTTCCACAAGTACTGTAAAATTTTATTTTAGGAGTACCTAAAACTATTGGCTCTAATCTGTTTAATCTGTTTAATTGAAACTAAAAGCAGACATACTCCAAAGAACAATAAAATATTTAACACTGTTTATTTTTGAAAATCACGCACAAAGTATTACAAACTTAAAGACACAAAAGACTATAACTTTTACAGGCTGTGTTATATCATCAAAACATTGTATGACTTGACAATCCCTGCATCTACACTTACACACTTTTTTATAAGAATATGCTTTATAAGAATATCAGGCTGGGATTCAATGTTAAAAACAATGGGTCCATTGTTTAGAACAATAGAGAATTAAGAATAATTACCAGCCTGGATAAAATTTTGATATTCTTATAAAAGAAGCATGCGTTTTCTATATATCAACAACCCTGGCTGGCATTTACCTGGTTAACTTTTTATAAACAAGAAGAGAAGACCACGCGTCAGTGGCACCGTACACCACCTGACTTCGATCTAAATTTCGTGCTTCCCAGTTAGATAAACGTCTATCTTTCGATACTCTCCATCCAAAAAGTTGTGCTGTTAACGATGCTAAACCAAGCTTTACGAAACCTGAAACAAAACTTATATATGTACATAAACACAGTATTCTTCCTATTCTGATTTTCCATACACGACTCTTCACATATGCTAATGGAAGATACTAAAACTTACCAAGATCTTTCGCAATTTTCTGGGTATCAAAAATACAGGCACACTTTATTTGATACTGGTTATACAAATCAGCTATATCTCCATCATTTCCTGTACCAACCTATATGATGCCAAAGTCATTATCATACAAACATTAGAGTAGCATAAAAAAATTTAAACATAAGAAAACTGTAATAGGATGGAATAAGAAGATCATATTTCTGGGTAAATATAAACACTTTGAAAGTCTTACCAGCTATATAAGTCTTGCGTGTTTTTATAAATTTTGCAAAAAATAGTCTCTGTGACACTTGAAAAACATAATCTTGCAAAACTTGGATTTTTATTTTATTTTTTTTAAAACCGATTAATACTATTTTTTTCTTCTGATACAACTATATCGCTATATTAGTTATGTTGTTCCCTACATAAAAACTCTTGAAAAACGATATAAATTGAGAAAAAATATCATCAAATCCTATTTTTCGCAAAATTAATTCTCTCCAGGTTACTACACATCCTCTCATGTTACACTGCAGTGGACTCTCTTTACATCGCAAGGTGTAATCTGAATAATTTGTTTCAAATAGAGATGGAGGGAAAAAACAGTAGGGAACCAAAATATTTGTTCCACATGGGGAGGTTTTTGAGTGTATCAAGATAAAGAGAGTTAACTGTTACATTCTACAACAGGAAAACAGAGGCATGGATTAAGAAGCCTTTTATATACCTTTATAATGTCCCTGCTTTGAAGGATATCCTTCAAGGTTTTTGGAAAACTTGGCTGCAAAAATTTCCGTTCACTCCTCAGTCTCCATAAGATGACTGTATCTTCATTAGAAAGTTGAATCAGAGATATCGGTAGATTTATGTTTGTATTGAACACAACTGCTGTTTCCGTGTCAAAGCCAAGTATTTTAGATGTCTGCATTTGTTTTATGGCTAATTTATTCTCTTTTTTGTGTTCATCATGTATTGATGAAATGACACGTATTTCTTTATTAAACGTTTTGATAGGACATCTATTTATTTGTTCTTTTGTCATCTCCATATTGAACAGTGACGTCAGTTTGTCACGATGGACAGCTTTTATTGTTACATGTTGACAACCAGACATTATGTTTCTCAAGGCTCTTGGAAAAACTACATTGCTCATAACTTCACCATTTAAAAGAATAAGGTCTAAATGTATAAAATGATTCAGCTGAGTTAATAAACTAAACATGCCAGAACTTTAAAAATGAATTAATAGTCAATAATCAATCTTATTCAGGTCATGTACCCATGAGGAAACCCAACTTCAGAGTAAATGGCAAACTAAGTTATGCCTTAATATAATATTTTAAAAATAAAAGAACAACTTTCACCTTTACACATAGAATTCTCCTGGTCGAAATGTGACAGGGTACAACTTTACTTTCAGTTGAGGGAAAACACGGAATATGACGGGTTTGAAGTTAGAAAACAAAGATTCTACAAAAAATTCAGCCCCTATTTATAAATAGGTGACTGCGTGTTTGTGTTTTCCCTCAAATTATAATGGCTACCCTGAAAAATACAGACCTGTAATCAGTTCAAAAGTATCATGTGATACTTCCTATTATGCACTATTAGAGAAGTTCACAACAAAAGGTGCGTGTTTATTTTATTCCTAATTAAAGAGAGCAAATTTTTTAAGTTTGTCTAGGCCTTTGATTAAGCAAAGGGATGATTTAAAACAAAGCTGAGTGCCCAAACAAATCATTTTGGTATTCAACATTTAGTATTTCCTATGATTGTTACAATTGCTAGCTATGATTGTTATGTGTTAAAAAAGACTGATAACATTGCATTGTTGATTCTAGCATCCTAATACTGCGTTGAATGTCTTTTTTAACAGGTGTAATTGAAAAGTTCTGCCCCCTACCTAAGGCCGTTTTGTTTAGCTAGGGCAGATATTTTGAAGCTTTCTGTAGATGAAAAATATAATAATGCTATAGAACGGTGGCTGGTGTATTCTATAGTTGTATTCACAGGTTGCAGGCCCCAGGTTAAAGCATATATATATACCATATAGTTTTAGTTTCCTTCGGACAATTTTCAACATTCAACATGCACAATCATTTTGGTAGTATTGTTTATGGCGCCTTATAGTGGTTATAACTCTCGCACTTTGTGCGGGATACTGGGGTTCGATTCCCCTTGACGGTGATTCAATATGGGCGAGTAAATATTACCATAGCCCCGGGTTAACCCAAGTCATGTGGGGGAAATTGGGCAGATGGCACACTGTGTGGGCCGTTGGATATTGCACGGAGTTGTCTGGTAGAGCGTGGACCCTAAGTTGGGTCTATGTACCCCAAAATGAGCATTAAATACTCTAGGACTCCCCATCTAAGCCATGGCCCCTCCTGGAAATAATGGACAGGGTATATCCCTCGATATTTGTGAGGCTAGCCATGTAAAATATGCACATTTATCTATCTCTATATTTTTATCCCAGTCAGTTTTTTATCCAGCTATCATCTAATATGGTAGCTTTGCTGTGTTGTGGGTTCCTACTGCTTCTTCTTTATAACATCGTAAGAAAATGGGCTTGCCTCAGATCTTTCAAATATAATTTTGGAAAAGCACATAATGGTAGAATGATCTTTCTGTGATTTAAAAATAACTTTACTCAGGTAGGAAACCCCACTTTTATGCTAAAACTGATTTTTGTGTTCATTGTATTTTTGAGCAATACAAAACCTCTTTTTTTAAATTAGCTTACCCAACAACAACGAAATGAGTCAACTAGATATAGGAGTTTCTCTCTTTTCTTCATTTGCTGCCTACAATGAAGTTTTGTAAACTATAGCTCACTCTCCAATTAAAATTACTGGCTCTAAAGCCAAGCATGTTATATCCAGTTATGGTCGAGCGGTGGCCTATATGTTGCTAGATATTTAAAGAAATAATAGACACAGATAACAACAAGTATTAACTAGCTAAATGTGCTTCTTCATAAGACAAAGTCTCTCTATATACAGGGCTGTTTATGTACACTAAGGTCCGTGGTCATGTTAGTAGCTGACCATATACAGTACTGTGAAAAGGTTCGTGTTTATTTCATGTTACGCACGAACCACGATAGCCCACGATGCGTATTTTTTTAACAATCGTGGACCTCACGATCATGTTTCGTGGACTACACGAACAAAAATTAAACATTACACCGTGGTGTCCACAATAGAAAACTTCTATTGTAAAACAACAAAGACCGTATTAGTTTATCAATTAAATCAAAAACCGACAGAAAAAAAATAAATTAACACTTGTTGTTTTAATTCGTTGTCATAAAGCTAGCTATATAATAGATTTTAATCGTTCGTGAATCAAAATGCGATGTAAAAAAACATTTCTATCGCCGCTTTTCGTCTATAAACTTTTAAAATGCGATCTTAAAAAACATTTCTATCGCCGCTTTTCGTTTATAAACTTTTAAAATGCGATCTTAAAAAACATTTCTATCGCTGCTTTTCGTTTATAAACTTTTAAAATGCGATCTAAAAAAACATTTCTATCGCCACTTTTCGTTTTTAAACTTTTAAAATGCGATCTAAAAAAACATTTCTATCGTCGCTTTTCGCTTATAAACTTTTAAAATGCGATCTAAAAGAGCATTTCTATCGCCGCTATTCGTTTAAATACTTTTAAAATGCGATTTAAAAAACATTTCTATAGCTTCTTTTCGTTTATATATAAACTTTTAAAATGCGATCTAAAAAAACATTTCTATCGTCGCTTTTCGCTTATAAACTTTTAAAATGCGATCTAAAAGAGCATTTCTATCGCCGCTTTTCGTTTTTAAACTTTTAAAATGCGATCTAAAAAAACATTTCTATCGCCGCTTTTCGTTTATAAACTTTTAAAATGCGATCTAAAAAAACATTTCTATCGCCGCTTTTCGTTTATAAACTTTTAAAATGCGATCTAAAAAAACATTTCTATCGCCGCTTTTCGTTTTTAAACTTTTAAAATGCGATCTAAAAAAACATTTCTATCGTCGCTTTTCGCTTATAAACTTTTAAAATGCGATCTAAAAGAGCATTTCTATCGCCGCTATTCGTTTAAATACTTTTAAAATGCGATTTAAAAAACATTTCTATAGCTTCTTTTCGTTTATATATAAACTTTTAAAATGCGATCTAAAAAAACATTTCTATCGTCGCTTTTCGCTTATAAACTTTTAAAATGCGATCTAAAAGAGCATTTCTATCGCCGCTTTTCGTTTTTAAACTTTTAAAATGCGATCTAAAAAAACATTTCTATCAGTGCAGACAAATTTAACTTTTCTAGACTCTAAAAATACAATCACGTCCATGACGAAAAAGTATACACCAAGCAAAAACTACGAATATGCTTTTTTAACTTGATAAAACCTGAAACAAACAAATTAACTTTAATGAAAGACTTTTTTGAAAAGAAAAAAAAGAAAATTATACTGGCTATAAAAATCGTGGAGCTCGCGAAAATAATCGTGGGACACACGATCCTTCGTGGAGATAATAATATTAGCGTGGTGGCCACGATAGAATGTTTGAATGTTTGTTATACATAAAGACCACGATTTTATCGTGGTTCGTGTGCACCACGCTCGTTACACGAACACGATGTTAACAAACCTTTTCACAGTACTGTACTATTGTGTAAATAGTGAGTCTCGAGCGACCCATAACAAAGCAGACACAAGTATATCTATTTTTTATTCCTCTTGACAGGGGACATTTGCCTCAACCCAGGCCCAGTTAGGTATCCCTGATCTTCATGCTTAAAACACAAAGCACTTTAATGTGACGATTGTAGATTATAAAAAATGGGAGCGTATTTCTGAAAAATATCCACAATTTTTTAAGACTCCTGAGGATAAACTGTATTTTGTTCACAGTCTCTGTCTTTGAAAAATTATGTGTGTGGTGTTATAAAATAAAAAAGTAATAAGCACTACACCTTATGACGTTTCGGCCATTCGACGGCCATTTTCAAGTATACAGGTCCCAATACAAATGTTTAAATATACAATAATATGGTACAATCGTATCGTACAATCATAAACTTATCCCAAAGGGGAAGTCAATTATCTGAAAATAGAAATAATGGCATAGACACAATATTTCTATTGAGAATTGGCTTGTCCCTACGGATCAACAGACTCTCCTTCAACTCCAAATCAAAATTATTAGTAGCAGCGGAGAGTATAGAAAAGTTCTCCAAAGTAGGTCTATTTTTACAGAAAACTACATACTCCAGAACTGCACTTTTATTTTGAGCTTTGACGGTTTTTCCAGTTAAGGCAGAAACACCCATATGTTAACAGAACATCCTGATTTTTAATGCTAGCCTGTTTAAAAACGCATGGTAGGGGTGCTGTACAAATTGTAAACGGCACTTCGTTAAAAGTTCCATCAGAGCCTTGAAAGATTGGATGGCTCAGCTATCAATGCCTGTGTCCACAACATTGCATTTAAAGATTTTAATAAAAAATTGTGGCGTTTAAAGATGGGCTGTTCTGCCCAGATTGTGAACGCAGCCTGTTTATAAACAGGATGGCCGGATTATGTACGCATGGCCCAATTATGTTTTTTTTGCCCTGATTATGTCATGGTGACCGGATTATGAACGCTGATATAATGACTGACCCTTTGGAAAATTTCTGACAGTTTAATATTTCATCTATATACATCATCTGTAATGGTCTCAGAATCCAAGGTAATGTATTTTATTCAGTTAATAAACGAATTTTAAGCATGCATTCAGGCTCTAAAGGCCGTTTTTTATATATTTCTCACATTTGGCCCACAAGTAACCCTTTGGACAATTTCGGACAGACTAATATTTCATCTACATCATCTTTAATGGCCTTAGAATCCAAAGTAATGTTTTTTATTCAGTTAATAAACGAACTTTAAGCATACATTGAGGCTCTAAAGGCCGTTTTCACATAGTTCTCACATTTGGCCCCCAAAAAAACCTTTGGACAATTCCAAACATTAAGTAATTTTCATTCCAGATATTTAACCTGTGCACCATAAAAAACATGTTTTCTTAACTTTATTCCAGAGATATTGTGGAAGACATTCAACCAAATAATAATTTTTAAGACATTTTTAGACATTTTGGCCTAAATTTACCAATTTTGGACAAGTGTCTAAAAAAATTTAAAAAAAATTTCTTTTGATAATATGGACAATTTATCTGAGATTATTATCCTTTTTACAGAATATAAAAATCTTATTTCGTTCTTGAGATATCCTGTTTTAACTGAGAGGGTAAATCGAATTACTTTTTTGTAACATTTTTGTCCGCTACGAAACAGCCGTGTCGCCAGGCTCTTACTTTCAAATGTCGCATAGTCTTACTGTAATAGATAGCATTGCAGCCATCACACTTATATTTATATACGACTTTTGAACATGGTGCCCTTGAAGGACGGTCCTTAAAACGGAAAAAATCGCCAATACACCTTTACGATAATTTGGGAAAACAACACTCCATCGCAGATTATTTTGCGATCGGAGGAGGTAAACATCACACTTTTATAAGAATTTATTAAGGAGAAAACACGTTCTTTCGTAATAACTTTTCTTGCCGTGTTTTGTTTTTAATGAAAAGTACACATAATTTGTATCTTATTATTATTAACGTTTCCTGAAAATTTGAAAGAAATTGATACGAGGAAGTTAAAAAACTGGAGAAAACGCGCTTTCGTCTCTAAAAAACTCTTATAAAAACATGTTTTTTACCTCCTTTCTCCCAATATTGTAAAACGATGGAGAGCCGTAGGAACACATGTACAATTGAATTATCGTAAAGGTGTATTGTACAACCAGATTTGTTTGTGTTAGTAAATAAGAAAATGACAGTTAGCTAGCTAAGCTAGCTAGGGTAGCTAGGTAGCTATACGGAAATACATAGTCAGCAAATATATATAGCTAATGTTAAAATGCTGTTCATAAAATGTATCTTACCAAAAGTTACTACAAAATCAGATCGCCAGACAAACGGTTTCCTTGCTAAAAAAATTGTTGTTTCGTTTCATTTTTTTGTTGCAAATTTTCATTTGCTTTTTATGTTAACTATAACACGAAATATTCGTTTCGCAAGGTCCGCATTACATCTGCCCTGTTTTTTTTTCCGAAATTTTTCTTACCGCCAGTCGAAAAGTTTTCCGAAAAAAAAAAGAACAAAGTTTAGAAACGATTGTAAAACCTCCTTATGGCGGACACCCTTATGTCGCGGTACTTGCCTTTGTGACGTGAAGTAAGCGCTAGCGGCTTTTACATCAGGCAACAAACCCTGGGGACGAGGCTCAGTTTATAGTGGACACATATTTAGCAAACACCAATAGCAAATACCTATGTGAAACTCGTTACCGGTCCCAATTTCCATACCCCCCTTTCTCCCTACAATTCACCTTTCTTAAGGGGACTGAATGAAAGATAGCTTCTTTCAACTTAGTTGTAAAAACCATTGAAGTGCTCATGTGAATGTCAGCCAACAACATGACAATAACACACGAAATAACTGCTGCATTGTCAGGTTACCTCGGGTCAAACTAGAAATAGCCCGGCAGAGTTTCTATTTTGCAGGGGGTAAACTGTATAATTCACTGCCACTTGAAATTCGAAAAATCGATAATATGTCTCTTTTTATGAAAGCGCTCAGAGGGTACTTCTCTTAATAGACGATACCAGCTATTGGGCGATGTGCACTCTCAGCGACTATCTTAGTCACTGTGCCGTCCAGTCTGCTTCAAGTTTGGCTAAGTGGGATTAATGTTTTGAACTATGCCTATGTCTTATTTAGCTCTCACATGAAGTCACTTCACACCTTGTCTGCATACTGTTGCATTTCTAGTTGATCAATTTTTTGTTTGTTTTTATCGTTTTTACTGTTTTTACTGTTTTTACTGTTTTTACTGCTTTTTTCCATTTTTATTCTCAGACAGGACGGACATTGATAGCAGTTTTTTTGTATTTATGTATATATTTGCAAATTACTGAAGTCCTCATCCTGTATAAATATTTTTAAATAAATAAATAAATAAAATAAGTGCTGTCATTCACGAAAAATAAATAAATTAAGAATTACCGATATACCACTCCCATTTCAGCAATTTCAAAAATAACAATAAATGCCACGTTTTGAAAATGCAAAAAATTATATTCATATATACTGAACAAAAGTTTTCGAGTGATACGATGTGTAATAGCGTAAAAGTGAGGCAACCAAAAAAACAAATTATTTTCTTAAAACAAGTCCCGAATTCAAATCAACAAATGAACAAAAGGCCAGCGCGATCATACCTTACATTCCTAAATAACATAGAAATCTATTTTTGGATGAGTGAAACTATTAAAAAAAATAAAGAACCCTAACAAAATATTAAAAAAGTCAAGGGTGTCCCGATATTGGCACGTGATCGCAGAAAGCATAAATATACTAAATGCAGAAAGTAACCAATCCAAAATGCCAGTCAGTATACTAATTTTTCAACATTTTTGTTTTTTCGAATTTCCAGTGGCGAGAAAAAACACGCTGGGCCTCCTGTCTAATGAATACGTGGCGTAGAGGTCGCTTACTAAAATGGCGTGTGTGTAAACTTGTTCTTTGTCGTGCTGGCGACTTTTTGTTTTGACAGCGGAAGAACTTGAAATTACTCAACATTTTCTGCTAACGAGCAAAAAAGTTCATCGACCAATAAAGTTTTAGGAATAACAGTTTTCTTTTTGTGTCTTTTAGAAAAAGTGGAAACGAGCCTTCAACAGTAAGTTTTTAAAAATGTTGAGAGACTAAATAAGTTCGAGTTATCTAGTATCTGGAAGTTGCCGGTAATAACACATTAATTCACCGATACACGACACACGTGCGATGATTTAGAAAAACTTCCTGTCAATAAATCATTCAAGCAGTTGACGTCAGTAAATAAATTTAACGTCTTATAAGAGATATATGACGTCAAATTGTAACAAAGTTGTAACATTACAACACATGACGATGACCAACCTAGACGGTGAGAAAATATAATCTAGTTTTTAACTTATTTTCTTTTCTACTTAGTTTCGCCTTGTAGCTCTAAACAGAAACCTTTAGATCATGTTAACAAAATGCAGATAGAAATCATTTCAGAGACAAAAATATTCCAGAATATATGATGTAGAAGAAATCTAGAGGAACAGCCAGCAGTTAACCTATTAAGTGAAAAAATTAACGTATCTTTGACCACATATCTATGGTTTACTTTCAAGGTTGCCATTTTGTTTTGCTTCTTTTGTTCACACCGTGTTGTTCAGCATTGATGCGAAATCATTTTACTATTCGCATCGGGAGCAAAATCGTGCTGTTTTGCATATAGGATAGATTCAGTTTCGAGTGAACAGACTATTTGGTACAACCAAAACAATTTCAAAACAATATTTATCCACAACATGGTTTTGGGATTGTAACTGTGTGTTGGTTTAAATCGAGTTCTCGGGAAAAACTAACTAAAAAACGCGAAAAACAAAAAGAACTTTATCTGCAAGGCAAAAATCTTTCGCCAATGGCATTATTATTAATGCATCCGCATCACGTGTTTAAAGAAGAATTACAAAGAAGAAATTCGAACAACAATTGAAATAACACGCGCTGTATAGTACTATGGTTACTGTATCTGCGTTACGTGTTTAGAGAAGAAATGAAGAAGAAATTCGAACAACAATCGAATTAACACGCACTGCATAGTACTATGGTTACTGTATCTGCGTCACGTGTTCAAAGAAGAAATAAAGAAGAAATTCAAACAAACCACTCGAAATAACACGCGTTGTGTATAGTACTGTGGTTACTGTATCTGCATTACGTGTTCAAAGAAGAAATGAAGAAGAAATTCGAACAACAATCGAATTAACACGCGTTGTGTATAGTACTATGGTTACTGTATCTGCGTCACGTGTTCAAAGAAGAAATGAAGAAAGAAATTCGAACAACAATCGAAATAACACGCGTTGTGTATAGTACTATGGTTACTGTATCTGCGTTACGTGTTCAAAGAAGAAATGAAGAAAGAAATTCGAACAACAATCGAAATAATACGCACTGTATAGCACCATGGTTACTGTATCTGCGTTACGTGTTTAAAGAAGAAATGAAGAAGAAATTCGAACAAACTACTCGAAATAACACGCGATGAATAGTACTTTGGTTACTGCATCTGCGTCATGTGTTCAAAGAAGAAATGAAAAAAAAAATCCGAACAAAACACACAAGATAACACGCGTTGTATATCACCACATTGAGGTAGAAATGAGAGAACTATGGTTATTGTATCTACGTCACGTGTTTAAAGAATTTTTTTCAAGTTCCTGGAGTTTTTGGTTTTCTGTTTGTGTTTTGTGAAGTAATCATAGATAATATACTGCAGTCTGTCATATAGAGTCCTTCTAAAAAACAAGAATTTTAGTACTTGCCGCGAAATTAACCAACCGCGAAATGAAATGAAATTTGTTCTCTGAAAGTGGTACTTTTACTTAGATGTCTTAATTTTTCTGATGAAATTCCGGTAAAAAGAGATACGTAGCGGATTTTCGAGTTATTGGGAGATCGGATTATCGGGATAATAGAGTACTATAAACTTGTACTATAAACAAACAAAGGTTACTTACTGCGTTATAAAGGTATTTTTTACTTTTTATAAACCACTATTTACAATTGCACCGGAGAACAAGTTTTCAAACTTACACGAAATGTATCAGCTCATAAAATCATCTAGTTTTCTCAATCTCTAAAATTCTTACAGAGTTATCGACGCAGCCAAGAACTAACAGCAACGAATCTCCACAAACTGCAGCATCAACAAAATCAAAGGAGTGTATCCAGTCTTCCGTTGTGAACGTACTAACACATATTCTGTTCTGCAATATACACAGTTTATTAAAATGGCCACAACACAAAAGTGCATCCACGTCGTCACTTCCAGAAGCTGGTAAACTTTTAATTTGAGTGATTGGATAGGACAAGTTAGTGTACGGTAAAACATTAAAATTCGAAAGAATAAAAACAGCACCAGACCGTGTTGCTAAGGCAACTTGTTCGTCGTAACCTCTTTGACCTTTTAACGGCGATGCCGTCGATTTTGACGGACTGTCGTTGGGACAGTCTTCGTTTAGGAAATATCCGGAGCACATACTGGTTACTACGGAAGGAACTAACAACGTCGTCACCAGTCTCTCGTTTTGAAAAAAATGAATGCGCTTTTCTGCGTCAGCAACGATGACGTAACTTGTGTCAGCGGATGCAGATTGCATTCGAAAAACATGCATACTTGAGATGGAGGAGTTAGCGGAAAACTACGAAAAATACATAACGTGTTAATTTACAAATACAATTCTTATTCCCTGTCCACATTCCGCAAATACAGGATTCGTCGCCTTTTTATGATTAACCGCCACTCTCGATTATGCGCACCCTTTTAGAAAAAATTAATTAAAATAAGCGACCTGGGGCGTCTGATCAAATATGCTTTTACCACAAATGGGGTCGCTTAGTTGAGTTCCATGACTTTTAAAAAAGGGCGCTTATTTGAATTTAAAAGCACAATGTTATCAGTTGAAAATTTAGTGTTAATAAATATTTTTTTTTATAAGAAACATACACTCTGCGTTCAGCCTAGATGTTTCTTATCTTTAAAAATTTTCTGAAAATTTATAATCAAGCTCCTGTTTTATAATTTAAAATGCTATTTACTAAGCGACTAGTCGCTCCTCTCTCAATATACCTTTTTTAATTTGGTCAACATTTTGCGAGTTAGCAGTTTTTGCGAGTTAGCAGTTAACCTATAATCTCAGCCTGAAGTTAGGAAACATTCGGATACAAAGAAGACGTGTAACTACGACAGTGACGAAAATAATAAAAAAATGAACTAACTCTCTCTTCTTGCTTTAAAACTTCAGATAATCGGCACTTCCACAAAATATCATACGGTGTAACTGCCACCATGGTACCATTGGACGAACCCACAACAATGGATGTATTTCCAGCTAGAAAAAACATGGAAACTCAACTCAACATTTTATTGCTTTCAGTATTGCATAAAACTATGAATTGTGGATAATGATTGTATATTCGTCACAATATACAATAACTAGTTTAAAAAAAACGATCTAGTTTTAAGAAATGTTCGGAAGGAATATATTGAACTTATTCCATTCACATCTTTGGCAGTCAGAGTTTTAAAAAAAGAAAAAAATTTAGAAGCTAAAGGGGCTACGAAACGATTCAATAAACTTAATATATTAAATATCAGTAAATCGAAAGTTTGTTTTGACGAGGGAACAGAGACAACAAGAGGATATGTTTTGCTAAAAAAATGCTAAGAAGGTAATTAATACCTCTGAAGAGAATTTAAAGTCATTGTTGATGCTTAGACTGGCTTTATGTGCAATAAACTTTGAAGTTTATTTTATTAGAAAACTTAAGTTAAAAGCAAGGTAAGTGCTTTATATGGCATAAATTATAGATATCCAATGTAGGGGACTTTTCTGTTATTTTCAGTTATATTTGGATCCTCAATATTATATTCAAGATGATTTAAGATGTTGTTTTTGTCCTCAGTGATCATAAACTTTTCCACCGCCATTGGTTCGACTTTCGTGAAAGTCACTAAAGTCGAAAAACAACAGCGGTTTCGTAGCCCCTTTAAAAGACACAGATTGCCACACCTGAATCAACATCAACCACAACAGCTGCAATCCTGCTGTCACATAAACTCCTTCTGTTTAGTATTTGACCATTAGTTATGATTGTAAACAAGCCGTTGGCGTCTCCCACTAAAACGTCTTCTGAGGAAAACTTTGTGATATTTTGTGGTAATAAGGTTTGAATGGAACCACCTTTGGTTTCATAGCTTTGTCCATTCTGTAGAACAAATATGAAATCAATAAAATATAGAACAAGTCGGCCACAAAGATTCCTTTCTTTTTATAAATTTAGGAAAGTTCAAGGGAATTTGACATTCTAGAAAAAATTAAGATCTGATGACCGAAAATAATTATCTGGATACATATGAAACTTTAGAACAATTTTTTTTTAAATAAACTAATCACAGCAGGTAAATAGTGAGGAAATTTCTCATTATGCCGATACAACAGGTTTTTAGCATATTTGATGACAACACAAAATAGCTGACAGGATACTGTACCTAGTAATATTTTTACACATCAAAAAATATGAGGATTTATTGAAAAATTACTTGTCCTTCCCAAAACCACCGAGGTGGAAAAATTGTCACTCAACACAGACCCAAAATACGGCATATTTTGAACCACAAGTAAACCATTCTATTGTTTTCGCTAATGTATACATAAAAAAGCCTACTTTTTGTACAACACATCAAAATAATCCACAGATCTTCTTCCCACTAAAGCTCCCTTAACATTGTAACCAATAAATCCTTACCTTTTCAAAGCCACTGATAACATTGTTGACTTTGATTGCTTTGTGTACTTGAACTGTGCCATTGTCACTCCCTGTTACCAAACTCACTTCTGTGTCTCTATAGATGGAATTATAAAACCACATTATTACCCGAACAAAAGAAATTATTAAAGGCTTGATTTGTAGTGATACCACTTAAACTCAATTTAAACGACTTCATTGAAATTAGAAGTTTCATTTGATAAAATTTTTTCAAGTATACACTAATTTTGTAGGGCGTTAATCAAATTTTACCCCAAGCAGAACAACAACAACATATTCAGGTAAAAATTGACCCACTGGCAACAGTGACATCATAAAAATTTTATTCATTATTAAAAATAATGAAATACAATCTTATGATATGTTTCTGTTTGTTATTTGTCTACAGACCCTTTTAAAAATTCTCTGAAAATGCGTATAGGTTTTTGTGCTAATATTGCCTAATTACAATGTCCTGAGTAACAAATCAAAGCCCTTTTTGTTCTCAAGATATTCACATTTAAAGATTTTCACATTAAATTATTCTGCATAAATTATATCAATTTACACAACAAAAATTGATTTTTTTATTATCACAATTTCTGTGTGGATTCAAAATTTTATAGGACATATATAAGGGATACAGAAAGGAAATGGATAACATTAAAAAAGGTTTAAGGATAACATGTCAAATTCTTGATTTTTATATCATTATGGTGAGTATTGGCATAGGTGAATTAAAATATTTCTTAAATTGCTGCATGGGAATTGCCCAATTAGTAGGTGAGTAAAAACAATGGGTATGTTGAAATGTGACAGATTTTGGAACAAGAGTGCCAATTCACTGAAACCCTACATGCAAGGGAGGCTGCTGGCAATTTTTTTAAAGGTTTTTGTCTGTTACCACAGGATATATCTACACTCCATTTGATAACACTGAAATTATTTCTGAAATTTTATTTTGGGTTGATTCAGGCCTTATATTCTTCGTTCATTGTACGTTTGTTGAAATAAACATAAGCAAATATAGAACTTTTTTACACATTTACACATTTACTACGGTCGCCCCTATGGCTCACTTCTCTTCTATGATTCAAGCTGTTCTCTTCTGTAATCTCACATTTCTCTTCTGTATTTTGACATTTTTCTTTCCAGGAGGGACCATGGCTTAGATGGGGAGTTCTACAGTATTTAATGCTCATTTTGAGCTACGCAGACCCAATTAGGGTCCGCGCTCTACCAGACAACTCCCTGCAACATCCAACGGCCCACACAGTGTGCCATCTCCCCAATTTCCCTCACATGGCTTGGGTTAACCCCCTGGTAACTGGTAACATTCACTCGCCCATATTGAATCGTCACCCCATTTTTTTTTCTGCATGTGATCCCCAACTTTCTCTTCACAACTAATTTTTAAATCTGGTCCGTAATTTTACACCCATGGCCTGTACATTTTTTCCACTTTTTTCCACACACTCTGTAACAGGTCCCAGTGCACGTGCATAAATAAATTAATTATCACGACTCAATTCAGATCAGTAGCAGAGTCATTAATTTTATTCATCAATAGACACATTAAATGTCTAAATAAATAGCTGCGCAAAGTTCTCAAAATTATGGTAGTGTCCACCAAGCAAACTACATGCTATTTTTTTTATAACAATGTGCTAAGAATAATGACCAGCCTGGTTAGAATTTTGGTATCCTTATAAAAAAGTGTGTATCAAGGAATGCCTTTAAATGGAATACCTTTGATGTTTTTATCTAAAGTAATGGTACACTACTACCCATGGAATTTTTGGAGAGTTATTAAGTACTAAGAACACTTGATCTTTTTTATGGCCTTGAACCGGTGTTTCATTTATTTACCCTTGTCTCCAGGGATTTTTAGTGTGAACATACCAGCCTTGGTGTTGGCGAAAGCTTACTGAGAATAAGAATATATTTTGAATATGTTAAAGATTTTGTAGTTTTAATTTCCTAATATCTCTTATATATGGAAAAGGCAACAAACCCTGAGGACGAGGATGGTCGAGCATTTAAAACCTAGCTCAATCAATATTCCAGACCAGAATTAAGTCTGCAGATTTTTGGAGTTCGTGGAAGTGTTTCTCGCTTTGGAAGAAAAGAGAAGATTTCAGAGGAAGGAAGAGAAGTGTTTTGATTAAGAAGAGAAGTGTTTTGATTAAAAAGAGAAGTAAGCCATAGCGGCCATCGTAATGTATACCTCGTATTTTTGTGCACCGCAAAACCTTGTAGTCACACGCATGTGTTAAATTTGTTTGTAGTGAAATGTTTACAACACACACATTTCAATCACAGTTAATAGCTATATATATATATCTGGTTTATCAATGCTGAAAAGACAAAAGAAGGTATATACAGGATCATGAATAAATATAAATATAATTTGGCCATTTGATTCGCTTCCATTTCATGAACATTGATTTACTTATATACATTTTTAAATGCATGCATGAAATTGACAAAATCAATTTTTACATGCAGAGTTTTTTGTGCATGGTAAACAAAGTGTAGCTAGGTCCAGGCACGTTTACTGACTTAATTTTTAAAGTCCTGCAGAGAAGAAACTATGACAAATTAACTAGAAAAAAAAGTTATATACTTGAAATTTTATCATCATCGTCGTGGAGCTTTTTTTTAAAATAAAAATGAAGCAGTAAAAACATATGCTCATGCAATGAAATAGATAGAAAATTCAGACGGTAAAATGTGTGAAATTGATAGTGGAACATTTGTGTACATACGTACTTGCTGTACACTTGACAACCCCTGTTTTGTTTTAGGTTGGGGTGGTTGGTGAAATAAAAGCGCAGTCAGTGATTGCTTTAGATGAAAAATGTGACACTAAAATCGACACTAAAAGGTTTCATCCTTACCTGAAAATTTTCTTGCAACATAACACATTGAGTTGATATGAGAGATTTTCATTCCAAATGCATTTAAATTGATACTTTTTCACAACATGACCGAATACAGGCATTTTGTCTACTGGTTTTTCACCACTCGTGTTACCATTTTTATTCCATGCGTATTCCGAGAACAAAAGTATCTATGAAAGTGTGTACGGGGGTAACAGAAGTAGCGCAATAGTAGGAAATTTATTTCACCTATTAACACAGCACCAGTTAATAAAATATTTTAAACCTGTTTTTCATTAAAATGTATTCGTTTGACAATTTGTAATGAAAATACATTATTTTTTTAAAAATTTATAATTACAATTTTTTTAACACCCTGGTACAAGCACTAGAAAACCCAAAATGGCAGAGTTGTAAATAAACAAACATGTCAAACATGGCCAGACCAAGTGGTAGCGAAAGTAGCAGTGGTATTTTTGTTGACTATAGCATTGGAAGAGACTCGTGGTGGAAGGGTCATTTAAGGGTAAGAAACGGCTTTATAACAGTAATTTAGTTGCTTAAATTCCACGCAAATTAATGACAATGGTTGTTTTTTTAGAGAAATTTTTTAATAATTGTTTTATGCGTTGAAGGTTATTCTTCTTTCTTCATAAAGTGCTCAATGTTGTTTCAACAGAGCGAATACACAAGTAAAGAAAACAATGGTTTGTATTTTCTAAACTAATAGTTTCATGCCGCCACACGGACGACAATCTTCAGTAGTAATAAAACCTAACCGTAAAAGTTGCAATACAATGGTATCAAAAATTACAATACAATGATATCAAAAATGGACGTAAAAAAGATGTAAAAATGACGTCAGTCGCATGAGTCGTACGTAGCCAGATAAAATTTGTTCATGTGTCTGCATTTCGCAACAATTTCAGTTCTTTTATTGAGCAGATTGTTATCATGGTAGATTGCAATTTGGTATTTTTCCTCCTGGCAGAGCTGACATGAAACACTTTCCGGGGAAAATGATCTGGATGTCTTTAAGATTTTCCAACTAATATTGGGGTTTCCATTCTGCTTCTTGATTCTCCAAAACTCCATAGACAAGGTCGTGCTGTTTTCGTATTTTTGATGTGCAAATGAAGTCTTGTGAGTCGCGTAGCGTTTTTTGAATGCTTTTTGACAGAGACCAATATACTTTTTTTCGCTGTAGTTGGGGAGGTCGGATGTTATCGTTGCCTCATACACGACATTGGAAGCAAGACAGTTTTGGTTCATTGGGCATAGATCTTTCCTCATGCAGTTGCAAGTTCGTTGATTGGTGGGAGGTGTTGGGGGGTTGATTATTTTGTTGTTGTGTGAGTTGATAATGGTGTTCATACTCGGCATGCAGCTGTAGCTCAGCTTGATGTTGTTTTTGTTGAATATTTTGTTGAATTTATGTTTTATTGGGAAATGTTTTTGGATGAGGTGGAAGAAGAATTTGCCAATATTGGTTTTCAGGTTTTTGTGGTATGGTGGGTTGAACCAGATGATCTTACGTTTTCTGTTTCTGTTGTATGTGGCTTGTTGCTGCTGGTGTGGTTGGAACTTCAGTTGGTGGGTGTACCCAGATCTTTTAAGGGCTTCCTCGTAAAATGCTGCTGATTCTTGGAACACTTCCTCGTTGCATGACGTGTTTGACAGTCTTGTTTCGATCGAGATGGGGATTTGTTTGATAATGTTTGGTGGGTGATTGGACTGTTTATGGACATAGTTGATGATGTTATCAGGTTTGTGGTATGGTCGGTAGGTTCCGTTTGCAAGGTTGAGCGTCAGGTCGAGGTAGTTAACGATTTTCATGTTGCACTGGATGACAATCTCGAGGCTGTTTTCTTTAAAGATTTTTTTGAAATCTTTTTTGATCTTTTCTGCTTGTGGGCCGCTCAAGTTCTTAAAAGCAGTGAGGCCATCGTCTCGATAAAGTCCAATGGATCTCTTGTCGTACCGGTTCGTGATGATGGATAGGATGTAACAGCCTACCAACTCGCACACTTCAGCTCCGTCATATGCTCCCATTGTAACATCAAACAGCTTCCCACCTTTTTTCATCCAGCTTTCGTTGTTGTTGAAGAGAAGTGATTTTCGGGAATGGTAGATGATCTCCTTTTCCTTGTCGTTGATATTTGTTAAAGTATCCGCAAATTGAAGCGAATTTTTCAGAATACTTTCTGTTATGGAAGGGTAAAAGTCCTTGACATCAAACAGCATGAACTTGTTAAGATGTTTGTCTTGAATTCCAGTGAACCACTCGATCACAATAAACTTTCAAAAACTGAATATGATGGCATACTAAGGAATTCCAGTCAAAAGGAAAAATCGAGAATGTCATCAACTCATGCGACTGACGTCATTTTTACATCTTTTTTACGTCCATTTTTGATACCATTGTATTGTAATTTTTGATACCATTGTATTGCAACTTTTACGGTTAGGTTTTATTACTACTGAAGATTGTCGTCCGTGTGGCGGCATGAAACTATTAGTTTAGAAAATACAAACCATTGTTTTCTTTACTTGTGTAATAATTGTTTTATTAATTTAATTTCTACGCATGCAACTTTTAACGGCCTTCCTTTGATTATTTACATATTTATACAGGATACTCCTATACCAGGTGCATACGAAGTAACAGATTTCATACAAGAATTAGATGCAGTTAAAATTAGCAAAACATATGGCTTCAAATCAAATGGAAGAAAAATATCTGCAGATCCAACACCAAAAGGAAAATACCTAATGCCTGGCTTGTATCATAGGAAAAATTTCATAGATGAAAACTTCAATAAAAAGCAAACATATAGTTTTAAATCCATAGATAGAGAAAACAGGAATGGCCTTGTCATTGGAGTTCAAGACAAGCACATGTTAAACAGTGATATAAGTCCTGTCAAATATGCTTCAGAATATAAGCCTGTTGAAACTTTACCTTCAAAGTAAGTTTTTATTAATCAAATTATCCAAATTCTTAAAATTCCTAAAATTTGCAGTGTTTGTTTCTCAAAATTTACTTTTGCGCAATATCATTTTTGGAAAATCAAGTAAATAAAAAAGCACTAAAATCTTAAACCCTTCCATTCTCCATTATCAATAGGACTGTTATATGTGGTAATGTAAATGCATGTATAAATACACGTAGAATGGGATGTAATATGCTTTAAATGTTTATGTGGAATTTTATATTGCAGATCAAAGACCAAAAATGTGTTCTAATGATATAGTTTATATGTTAAATTTGATTTAGGCATTCTGTCTTCAAGTCTCAAAGTCAAAGATTTCCAACCATTTATTTTAAGCCTGTAAGTTAATTTTTTTAAGAAGACTGTGAATGGTCATCAAGAGTAACATCAGAAAAATA
Organism: Hydractinia echinata; assembly: GCA_030067915.1. Classification (NCBI taxonomy): domain Eukaryota; kingdom Metazoa; phylum Cnidaria; class Hydrozoa; order Anthoathecata; family Hydractiniidae; genus Hydractinia; species Hydractinia echinata. Next base: position 840,401 of record JASGCC010000132.1, read on the forward strand.
ACATCAGAAAAAATGAGAATCATCTACACGAGAAAAAACTTTAAAAACATTGTCTTATACTATTGTATAAAGTGTACATGATATATCCTATTTATTTATCATTCTTTTGCAGAAAGAAGGACCATCTCCATCACAATATGACATCAAATCTAAAAAGGGTATACAAGTGACTTCAGCATTTGCTTCAAAAACTCCAAGATTCAAAAAGGTGCATGTTCTGGTAGGTACAATATTCTAAAGCTTTTTAAGGAAAATGAATTATTCTTTGTTATTGGTTACCAATGGATTAAACATTTTAATTTTATTTAAGAAAACCCCAGGGCCTGGTGCACACACAAAGATGTTACAATATCCTATGCCCAAACATATACGTGAAGTTGGAAGGTACCATGGTGTTTTTTTTCCTCCTGGAGTTTACTAAATAAAAGCTGCATCGAACAAACTAATTGATAAAAGCAAGATGATTATATGGGTTGTACATATTGGACAACTCTCTCCATTATTTTTATAGGTAATTAATATACACAGTAATTTTTAATATATAACCTAAATTATATTATATTTTATTAAAATTTTATATGTTTGTAACCCTGTCTCAGAGCTATGTGTCTTGCAATGATATTGAAGGTGCCATGGCTTCCAGTCCTATACAGCACTTCTATCATATGCAACTAGCCATTGAGGCTGGGCCATGAGTTGCATGCATAAAGAGAATTTGTTACTAATCTATTTCATTTTTTTTATATATATACATATATTTATCTACTATTTTATTTGATGTGATGTGTTTGAAACAACTAATATGTGTCTTTTTTATTTTGCATGAAAAAATATATGTGAATAAGAAACAAAAAGTACTATGTAGTTTTTTATGTGATTTATGAAAGTAATTGTCACAGAAGATTCATTTTTTATCGTCTTGACAACAATCCTTTATGTATAACAATTCTATCGCATACATTTTCTTTATGAGAAAAAATCTTACAGCATACAAACCTCATGGCTGAGAATTGACAAGAAACAACAGCGATTTGAGTCGAGCAAGTTTAAGGACACCATCATCTTTATGCTCAAACTTTTTAACGGAAGCTTTTCCTTAACTTAACAATGAAATCACTAAAAAGTACTCAGAACTTTCAAATGTAGTGGTAAAAAACGTTAAAGATAAGCTTTCTGGTTCTTGTAAAAAATAATATATGTAACCTAAATAACTTATTTTAACTCCAATAAAAGAGCATACAAAAAAACCCAAACAATCTGCATATGCAAATATTATATGTTGAAAAATTAGATCGTTTTTTTTTTACTGTTAATTACGATTAATAAATTTTTTTTAGTTTCTATAAGGTTTGGCCGGCAACCTAGAATAGTAGTTCGAGTCGATTTCATACGATTGAAATACATCACTTCCATTTGCTTGGTATGTTCTTTGAGAACTTGCGCACGTATGATGTAGACTATTAGAAGAATAGCGATTAAACGAAGACGAATCGATGCTACTATTCGAATGATTTCGATTATCACGCAAAACTAAATCTTGGTACATCATTGCGGACGGATTTGAGCCTTTTTCGCTTGTATACATTGCAGGTGAATTTGTACTACTTTTGGGGTAAGTGCCATACCCTGGTGTTGAATTTTGAAAGGAATTAATTCGATTAGTTGACGCGCATGTGGTTGAAGGCAATGTGTTGCTTCTATTATTGACATCATTATAGTAGGCTGACATATTTGGCACAGGAGAAAAGTGGGATTTAGGAAGGGAGCTCTCCATCTGTGTGCTGTAATTTTGCCACAAAGCTGGTTGATGTGGGGAAGGAGTTTCCATTCTTCGCATCTCTTCTTCTCGAAAACTTAATTCCTGCTCGCGAAGGTAAGACATGGCGTTGTCGAAACGTTGCGGCCCATTCTCCAGCCATTGTATTTTCTTTCTGTTAGCTCGCCGTTTGCGATAATCACCTTTTAAAAAGGCGTCAAAATATGAGGGATGGACAGTCCAATTACAGCTTCGCCCGTTCTCCGGTCGGTGTAGTTTAACAAAACATTCGTTTAAAGATAACGTATGCCGAACGCAGTTGCGCCAACCTGCGCCACGTGACTTTCCCAAATCAAAAGTTTTCGCCATAAAGTCGTAAATCTCTGAAAGTGTGGCTCGTTTGTAAGGTGCTCGCATGATAGCTTGAGCTATCATAGAAGTATACGAAGGATTGGCATCTTTCTCTGGACTGTTAACTGGTGATTTGTTCTTCGCTGACTTCACATCTGGCAATAAACTGGGTTTAATACTTTCTACGTTCATCATATTTGTATCATAATAAACACACTAAACGCGATAAACATGTACAGTGGCGTACAAAGAAAACACGCAACAGATATCTACTTCGATTGACTTCTTTCCAGAGTAGTCATCGTTTAAAATACGAGCTGAAAGTTTTCTTTAAACAATTTACATATAACAACATACTTCAAAGTGTTATTTATAAATTTTACTATTCTGAAGAGCTGTTTCGTTTTTTAACTGCTGTTGCTGTCTAGCTCTTCTGCTGCGATTAATTAATCATCCTCAAACTGAGACGAACTTGCCTTTCTGATTTCTGTCAAAGCTCATTCGTAGTTGTTTCGCTCCAATGGCTTTAAGTTTTGTTTGACACTTCGCATGATGGTTGCTGCGCGATCACACGCTATGTGAACTTACAAAATTTTAGAACGGACTTACTTCCGGGGTTCATCAACACCGACGCGACGGTTGTATGTTTAGAGGCCTCTACTTGATAGGGTTAAAGTTATTTTAACCCTAGATTTGTTTATTGAAACTAACAAAAGGAAACAAAATTGATTCTGTCATTTATACGGATTGAAAAAGCGCGCGCATCAGTAAACATTTAAAAAAAACCATATATTTAACGTTTGAGCATGGACGGTGGTATGAGGTGGTGGTAAGATGGTACGAGAAGATGCTGCTAATGTTAATAGATTTCGACTTCGATTTCATTCTTATCCTTTCTCACCCTAAACCAAACTTTAGGATCAAAAAATTTCTTAATCTATTTTAACTCTTCGATCCAGGAAAGTATTAAGTACTTCCTGTTTGCAAAAAATGTAGCTAAACATTATATATCTGAATAATTTTACCACCTTGATTCCACAGGCTCTCTTAAGCATAGTAGACGTCTATGTGACAAGGTAGCCAAGTCATATTACAGGCGTAGAAAAGCCCTGGGAACGAGGATGAACATATTTCTAAGAAAAACTCTGCAGGAAATTTTTCGTTAAATTTTCTTAAAAATTTGAAGAAAGAGAAAAACACAAGAAAAGAATTTTTCGTTGCATTGAATTTATTCGTAAAAGTTTATTCCCGCAAAGTACTCCCTATGAATAAAACTAAAAATTGATTGGAATTATAATATTCTGATATAAAAGAAGATAAAATTAAACAATTCACTTACTCCTTAACTTTGAGTAAAAACAAAATGGTTTACACGGTGTAGGGTATAAGCAACTGTTTTTATAGGACACACACAAGAACACATTCAAGATGGGATAATGACATGAGTGAGTTTCTATTAAGAAATAGCAAAATAAAAATTTCAAGTCATCTTGAATGATAATTACAGATATTTCACTCAGGAAATTTTATAAAAATGATAACACATTTTTGGCCAAAATAAAATAGTAGAAGGTGTGACGTCGGTGTGTTCGGACGCGTCGGCTCAGCCGTTAAAATTAGCTTTGAGGTAAAATGTCCTGGGAACGAGGTGGCTTGTAAGTTTGATGCCTCCTAAGCAACGTCATCCCCTGGGCAAGATAAAAAGAAGCGGGATCGAGGCTGGTAACCTGATCTGGTATAGAGAATTGACATTACACAATAAATTTGATTTAAGGAAAATCTTTATACTAGCTTCAACATTGCTTAGGGCCTTTTTATATGAGACCGGGAAACTCGGTCCACCGAGATATCCCGCATGACCGAGATCTCGGATATTTGCGGAAGAACGCTGAATAATGAAATCGTGTTTGTATGGTGCATATTCGTCTCGCCCCGGTTACAACGGGAAACTCGGTCAACCGAGATCCCGGTCAAGTGAGCCGGGATCCCGGTTAAACGGGATGGATATTTGTCCATGTAAACAGAAAAACCCGGTGACTAAGTACGGAAAAAGTTTGAGAGGAGCAAATAATTATCACTATTAATGCAAATCAATGGATATATTTGTTTTTGTGTCATCGTGTATTTGTAATAAAAGACAACAAAACCATGAAACATGCTGGAAACACCAGGTTTCACTAAAATTATAATTGAGAATGATCTAAAATTAACTTTTAATCCTGTTTCAAGTGTGTGGGAGATAAATGATAGCCCCGTAATATATCTTCTTTTTTTATTATCTTAATTAATAATATTTAAATTGGTCAGAAATGATGGAATACTGGTAATGTTCAAAAATTTGAGAAATAATTAATAGTGATAACACAGTTGTTTCAAGCATCAACAGTATCGCTATCTTCTTTTTTCTGTTGATGGAAGCCATATTTGTTTACATATACACCCCGCCACTTTCAATTTCCCGGTAATTTTTCTTCATATAAACCCGGGATGGAAAACGACAAATTTACATATAAACCCGAGTTGATATTACACCCCGCTCTACCGGGAAACTCGATGGGCGAGTTTCCCGGTTCTCATCATATAAATAGGCCCTTAGGGAATAATAAATCTTTTTTTCATAACTAAGGAACAATATTTAAATTTTCTGTTTGAATATGTCAAAATTCAAATTCCTGCGAAAATGTTCATACTCGGAGAGACAGATGACTCGAGGTTGATAATTGGCGTTTACGCTTGCATTACAAGTGTGAACGCCAAATGAGAAGCTAACACAATGTTTAACTTAAATAGCAAACAGTTTTGACAAAAATTCTCTGCTTGCATTTAAAACTCCCCCTTTTCAACGGCGGTTGAATAAATACCATATTAAAATTTTTTTGAAAAAGAATCATTGTGTATCAATATATCCGTGTTGATATTCTATGTTGATCTGGGGAGATTGAACCTCCTACATCACTGCGTTATTTCGTCGATGACAGCTGTCGAAACGTAGCCTAGTTAACTAAGCTTTCTTCTTCGAGTTGATAAAATGAGTTTCTCTCAAACTAAAGCTTAGACGCAAACGAATGACTCAGCGGAAACCCCGAGTTTAAATTGGACAATGTGACTAATCGTTTCGGAAGCCATTTTAATTTATCTGCGAGTTGTTTACCAAGCTTGGCCACATCTTACTCTGGTATAAACTTTATAGTTTACTAATGTTTGTTAGGGTGAGTGAAACCACTCGCTGGAATATTCGGATGAAAGGGGCTTTCCCCGACATGGACCACGTGAGCAAAGAACAATAGAATTAGCCAATCAAAAAGCGCGGCCAGATTTTGGCCGCAGAAAAATCGTTTGAGACCCAGCGTAATTTTTCCCACCTTAACTACTCCGATTTCCCGGTGGTAAGAAAAATTACGCTGGGTATCCTGGCTAGTCGAAACGTAGCCTAGAATAAACTCGCTTGTTCATGGCATGATTATATCTATTTTATATTCAAAACATTATTTATCTTCATTTTGCCGTCTTTTTTTACATCCTAAAGACTACGAATTTTATATCTGGAAATTAAATTATTGTGAAAATTAACAAAATTCAACAATGAACTAAAGTTTCTGCGATATAAAGGTTCCGCGAAAAAACTGTTTTAGCTATTAGTTGTCTGTTTGTATTCCCAGGATGATTTTTGCCTAAAACGTTAAGAATGTTTACGTTAAAACGAAAACACATCATAAAAACTGTGTACAGGTTGGGGACAAATAAACGGCACAATTTGTCGTATACTATTCGACCTAGCAGAATAGTTTAACACTAGTCTGGCTACTTACGGTACCATTTTGCGTGACAGACAGACGCACACGGGTATTATAATAGATACTCGTTTGCTGAATACAACTTTTCGGACGTTTTTGCTGTATAAAGGTACGGCAAGATTTCTGTTTTTTTAATAAAAAATGAAGATGAAAAGGAAGAGGATGCTTGTTACAACAGTTACGGCTATAGAGTAAAAAGGGAAATTAAAAAACAAAAGACTAAGGCTATAGTCCTTTATAATCGTTGAATCCCACGCATTCTTTTCATTCCTATCATTCTAAAAGGGGTTATAACATCTTAGAAAGCTTCTTTTAAACACTCTGAAATAATTGTTTTTGTCTCTTTTTGTTCATATCAGTTTATGTACTGAAAAAACGTAAAAAAGCTGTTTTTTCTGTCTTCTCACTTACGCAATTAAGTTCTGAACGCTGATTGGTTTAAAGTTCGTACAACTTGTCGTAGAATTTGAACATGTTTTTTTCTTCGCACGCGACTTTTCGTAGCAGGTACTTTTTGTACGATTTTAGGTGTTTACACGGTACGATTTGTCGCATACTTCAAATTGTACCGTGTATCTGGCCCTTAAGCAGCAAAGAAAAAAGTCTGAACGTTTTTAGGATATTCATTTATTTAATCATATAGCTACTGTGTGCAAATGTTCCTTTAATACTTAGAAAATGTGAACGTTATTCTGAAATTTTTAATGTTCAGCTGTTATTGCGTGTATTGCGACTAAGCTACGAACGCATATTATCGGCGGTCTTAATTGTTTTATCGGCTGTCGTAAATTTTTATCGCCAGTCGTAATCTTAAGATACACTTCCGTATTTTTCATTCCACTCATCGAATGTTTTTAGATACTCTCCAGAAACGCTCGGTCGGATGGTTTTCATTGCTTCTATGAAATCTTCGCCAATCATTCCGCGAACCTAAACCAGAGTAGGGAGATTGAAATCTATCACCACAAAGACTCACCCAAAAATTTAAACTTATCTAAATAAAAAATAAAAACACCCCACCTTATCTGCGGGTACGGATTTTATTTGATCAGGACTTAACTCTAAAAGATATAAGCACAGTTAAAAAAATTAGCTAATTCTGGATTGAAATTTACGTAAAATTGACAACATTTTATTGCTGAAATGTTTTTCTGGCCGAAATTTTAGAATGTCTTAATTCCCTTTTTACTTTCGTGCAGAGGGGCTGCGCAAAAAATAAATATTACGTTGAAATTATAAATTTTGTTCATTTGGATGCGTAGAAAGTGAAAGTGCGTGAAAAAAAAATCACGCCAAAAATTATAAAAAGACAAATGCAATAGAGGCGATAATTCGATAGATTGCTCGGAAAAATACTCATTTTACAATTTTTGTTACTTGACACAATACCACAAAATAACACAATTTTAGTGCGCGAAAATTATTCCTGTGTGAATACATCCATTTTGAAGGTGTGAAAATTATTAAGGAAAACATAAATGTGAGAAATAAAAACTAAAAAAGGGTAAATATGAAGCGTGCGAGGTTGTAACTAAAAAAAATACAGCTTTGATCTGTTGTGTTCCCGCATAAGTTTTGCCCCTACTGGTAACTATCACTATGGATAATAAATTTGCGTATTTAAGGGGAAGGGGGGAATAGAAAGTCGGTGAGCAAATTAATGGTTAAGTTTCGTAAATTGTTAAAAATTTGTTTAAAAAACCAACAACATTTTACTGCCGCATATTTATCCATTGAAATTAGCTACGTCCGTACACCTTGCAAAAGAAGCAAAATTTAAAAATATGTTTTGGGTTACTTGTGCGCTAAACTAAAAAAAAACGGACTATAAAGGCTTACTCCTAAAAAAAACGGACTATAAAGGCGTACTCCTAAAAAAAACGGACTATATATAAAGGCTTACTCCTAATTGGCACAAGTGCGGCCTCTCTAGAAAGAGCTGCTAAATCACTGCCAGAATACCCTTCCGTTTTCCTAGAAACAAAAAAAAAACAGACAATAAAGGTCATGTTTTCGATTCGTACATAACACCTTGAAATAGGAGAGCATGTTATTTTAACTTCTTAAACAGTAAACTAGAAAGAACTCAACACCAAGTGATGCTCCAAAGCATTAAGATACCTTGAGACAGTGTTGAGATCATTTGCAGTCATTGATACATTAGGATGCTTCGAAAGGATCTTCGTCAAAATATCTATTCTCGCCTATACCAAGAAGGAAAAAAATTAAGAGAACGTTGTTTTAAATACAAAGACTGAACGTTGACATGCAAAATTAACAAGGTATTATGGCTAACGCCAGGATAGACACAATTTCGTTTAATACAACACAGTCATGGTTAAAACATGGTTAAAATAAGTTTTTAAGATTAACAAATGATTCGTCAATTTTATTCATGGAAACCTGCACATAAACTAAATACAGAAAAATTTGACAATGGTCTATTCCATTTTAAAAAGGTTAAATAAAAGATTTTCTAAAATACTTGCAGAAACATCTCTAAAACACACAAATTCTAGTTATTTCATCTTCATATGTTATCACTTTTCATTTTTCTAGCTTTTACAACTTCTGTGGCGACACTTACTATAATGGACTTAAAGCAGACCTTACCTCATGACTCGGCAAAGGCACATGTACTCGCTTAACCAGACGTCTAAATAAAAACACCTTATATGACATATAACAGATTTGTATGTCTACACGATATGACGACACGTGTTTCGCAATACCTTAATGCTGCATCGTCAAGTTCCCAGGGTCGATTTGTTGCACCCATTACTAAAATTCTTTCTTCACTTTCACTAATTACCTACAAGGAAAAAGAAAAACATATAGTAATTGTATTTCGCGGGTATTAATTTTAGCGAATAAAAGCCAACTATTATTTCGCCTTTCTAAATTTTTGGTTTTGGTTGACTTTTTTAACGTTTTCGCGTGTAATAACCTCCGTAAAGTAAGTATTTCGTTTTTCTTCGATTACGGCGGATAAACAAATCAAAAAATACGTATTTTTTTAAATTAATATATTTGAAGATGAGTACGTGTAACGCAGTTGAAAACAAAACATTAAAAGAGAAAAGGAGAAAAATACTCCTACACCATCGAATCCAACAAGAAATTCTGTCTTCAATCTTCTAGTAGCCTCGTTTTCATTTTCTTTGCGTTCCGACAACAGGGAATCAATTTCATCTACGAGAAAACCAAAGATAAAAAATAACGATACAACAATTTGTGCAAGGAAATACCTTTGTCGTTATGATCAATTTTTTTATTGAAACACCTACCGATAAAAATAATAGCTGGTTGTAATTCTCGTGCAACAGCAAACATGGCGCGGACCATTTTCTCTCCTTCTCCAACCTAACAAAGCAAAAATAACCGACACAAATCAGCAAAGCAAATCTTCTATACTCTGAAACATCTTTTATTTTCAGAAACTTGTCATAAGGAAGTGAAAAATCAAAATTTAATTCTTTAACATGGCTTCTAGCTAAGCGGTGTTAAAAGCGTTTACACTTTTTTATAAAAGAACACGAGATTGAGATTATAGGTACATTGAACTTTCGACATAACAGACCCTAACGAAAGAGCAAAAATAAGTTCTTTACATTAGAAATGAAAATTTCGTTTGTAAAATCGAAAATGTTCGATATTTTTGGGGTTCGTAATAACAAAACTTTACTGTATTTTCAATTTCTATCTCGGGAAATATGGCAAAAAAGTTTATAAATTAACGCAGTTCTCGCTGAAAATCATTTTCAGGAAAAATAGGGGTCAGACCGTATAATTTTTAAAACATCCCTTTTAAAGTTAAGAAACCTCCAGTATGTTTCTTATAAAAAAACAGCGCATATTGAAGTTACCCATCTTGATGTTAGTGAAGCTGCACTAATGTTAAAGAACACAGCATTAGCTTCTGTTGCGACTGCTTTGGCAAGAAGAGTCTTTCCATTTCCAGGTGGTCCAAATAACAACAAACCTCGAGCGGGTGCACGAAGACCTGTAAATAACTAAGAAATAAATGATTTCATTCTTATGGTTAATTAGACGATAGAAAGCTTATACGTCTAAACAAAAATAATTTTGGGTCATATCAGCGAGAATTAACAAAAACATGTTTAGTCATAACTCACATCAAAAACATTACTTCACAATTTCATTTTCATTGAAAACCTTGAGAAAAACGGGGCTGCCAGCCCAAAAAAAGGACTTGTACCATAGAATCAAAGGTTTTTTAACAGGCTTTTTTTTTCACAGGCTTTTTCCAGATTTTTGAACCAATAAAGGCTGTAGTAACACACGTTAAAACGATTATCTACTAAATATGATATGAAAAACAAAACAAAAAATAAAACTCACTTCAGGTCTCAATGCAGGTAGTATTACTATTTCATGTAACGTTTGTTTTGCCTTCTCCATCCCACCTGGAAGAAAAAAACTTTTAACTATTTTTTTTGTTCTGCAACACATCTCGAACGATGTCATGAGGTTAACTGTCAATCGTGAATTTTCGTGTTCACCTGTAAATTTGTGCATCAAAACCACTTGGTTTTGATGCAAATACAGACAAAGTACAGCTGTTATATAGATTATGAATTAAGAGACTGCCAAGAAGATTAATTAGAATTAATTTGTTCTTGAAATGCCAATAGACATTAACAGAAGGCGCACTAAATTAGATTAATTAGGGTCTGAAGATATGAATTAAACCATCACCAATTGACCTGATTTCATTTTAAATCTAAAAGATATTAGGAAGGAAAAAAAAGTGTTCAAACAAATAGAAAAACAAAAAAAATGGTTATGCAATAGTACCTACCAATATCATCAAATGAGACACCTCTCCCTCTGAAAAAAAGTAGGAACAAAATTATCAAAGGTAAAAACGTTAGAAAACACAAAGCGTCTGCAATGTGTGATTAAACATTTATACAACAAGTAAATAATCAACCAACATGGCCATAAACCAATTGAAATTGCAGACAGTAAAGCAAAAAAAAAGTAACTGGTTTTTCTACATACTTTTCAATAACTTCGTTTAAAATTAGATTTGCATGTTTTGAGTCAACATTTTTTAAATTTGATATTCTTTTGTGCTGTTCTGTTGAAGGTTCTTTTGGACCTTTACTTTTAACTTGAATTTTTGAAGGCACAGAAACGCCAGGAGGGCGAAAAGGAGGCTAAAGAAACGTGGAACATTAAAATCACGTATTTAATTTATATTAAATATACACTAAATTCAAGCTGTACCTTTTTCGGTGCAGTAGACTTTGGCAAAACTCCATTAGTTTTGTTTGCCATTGAACGTGAACCCTTTGGTGTGGAAGGTTCAGAAGATCCATTTACTGGTGTTTTAGAAGATTTTCCAACTGGTTTGCCTGAATGGACTTTAGAAGATAAGGAAGCTGTTTTCTTGTCAATCGGCAAGCTTTCAAGTAAAATAGCTGAAGATAACGGTGAAACACAGTTTATGGTAAACGAAATTTTCACTGAAGACTTATTAATATATAATTCTTTTTCTAAGTGTATATATATGATACATTTACAAGTATATTATAATACTATACTTATATCAACAATTCTTGACTCAGCATTTTTCAAGTTGCTTTCCATTTTTTCTTGTAAATTACGAGCTCTATCATAATCACTTCCTGGAAAAATACACATACAGTTTCTGTAACAGATTATCCATTTTTGACGGAGATATAAACTCACAACAGATTATAATAAAGATGTTATTTCTCCTTACCCAAGCCATCTAGCTTAACACAAATTCCTTCTCTAAATTCATGGATACCCTTCTTGTACAATTCAGCAGCTTTTCGTAAATTTTCCACTCCTTGTTCTAAATTAAAAAATAATTAAATAAAAAAGTAATATTTCTGTTATATATAAAATCGTTAAGTTATATTGCCGTTATTGCCAGATATTATGCAGATAACAAGAATTACCTTGACTTTCATCCAATTCTAATGCAGATGAGATGTAGCTATAACCTTGTTTCTGATGTTTCTGAACTTTCAGAACCTCATCAGGCTTTGTATCTTTTTTCTTTTCATTTTCCATTTTTTTATAACCATAATATCTATAAACCTAAGTAATAAGAATATACCGTAAAGTATCGTAAAGAATATAAAGTATCACAATACCGTGATTGATGGATTTAGTGTTTGCTTGTAAGCACGATATAGCAAGTATGCTTCATTTTAATCTCAGCCAATTTAATGACCAATCTAAACACAGATTGTAAATAATCTGTTCCTCACGGATCATGGTGTATTCTTCGTGTGGCCAGAACATTTTGTGGCCAAATAACAGCCATGACTAAAAGTGCTTATAATTTGCTGTTCGCCTTGCTGGTCTGGTTGCCCATAACGAGCTTTATTGATGTAGCTAGCAAGCTACATCAAGAAAATTTATTTTTAAATTCGTGTATTTTACCAGGTAAGAATTATTTTATTATATATAAGTGGTGCTGACTTGCCCCTAGTTGAATTTTCTTGTGATTGTTGAAAACATGCCCCTTCTTAGTTTGATCTATGTAGCGAGCTAGCTAGCTTGCTACACAAAATAGTGCTTTGATTAGAGTGCCTTTTTCTAAGAAGCCAGCAACAAAAAACATTTGTCCTGCTTTGCATAATTTTTCCATGCAGGCTAGACAGCCAACCCCTACAGTTCGGGGGAAAAGGGGGCTAAAAATAACTTCCAAACAACACTTTGTGTGGCTACTTTTGTTGGATAAAAAGATATTCATCACAGAATATTTTTTTATTTTCTTTGCAGAAAAGTTGTTAAAGCTTGACATTATTGTTGCTGATAATTGATAACTGATAATTAGTGTAAGAGAATAGTAACTCGATGCAGGATAATTATACTATAATTAGCTGTTAAAGGCTTTTTCATGTTCTTCACAACAGACTACATGTTTTTTCTTGAAGTTGGAATAGTGCGTTGTTTAATAATACGACATGCAGATAATTAGCTACTCATACGGCTAATTATAGGGTAAAAATAATATCTTTTTTGCGTTTCTTGTTTTGGTGTTCATTGAAGCAGTAAACCATGTGGAACTATATAGATGACTATGGGAAGATCGATATAGCAAGGAAAAGTGTAGAAATTTAAGCAAAAAATATCTCTACCGTATAATTAGCCATATATGAGCAGCTCATTATAAAGATATATATATAAGTCGTATATGAGCGGCTCATTATAAACTGTACGTACACTATAATTATTTTGCATTCGCTATAACTATCATGTTATAGGCTATTTATCAGGTCTCCGTGAATGCCTAATTTTTTTAAAAAACCTTCCTAAACTCACCCAAAGTATTACCAAAATATTATTCTAAGATTTGTTAATTTCAATTAATTTCTTAAATTTGAGATTTAAAAAGTTGATATGTTCAAATGTTTGGATTTTTGAAACCAAAACATTGACCAATTAGTTTCTGAAAAATTGCAACTAATAAGACTAGATTAGAAATCGAACCAAAAAAGCATAATAAACGATTAAATTTGTCGAATTCAATAAATCGATTTCAACAAAATGATTTGTGTATGGTCCACAGGTTTTGAAATTGACAAATTGAATTTGTCAGAATGGATCATTAAGCAACCTGGTGTTAATCAGACCTGTCAAGTCCAAAGATTTTGGATGTGGGAAAAAACTTGATATACTGTACGAGTTTAGTGACACCCGCAGGCCCCAGAAATTTTTTTGAAAATTGAACCCTCTAGATTGGCTAAAACGGCATCTAATTTTGACAAAATTAAAAGAAATTATAATTTTGGTAATGACTGAAAGCTATATCTAAATCAATTAGGACGCCAGACTAGACCCTTTGAAAAATTGCCAAACTGAAATCATCCGTACTGCTCATAAAATTTTATTTCAAAAAAGTTAATCAAAAATAAATATGTAATACAAACAAGAAGAAAAATATTAAAAATATAACTATAAAACTATGTATATATATATCAACAGTGTAGATTAAATTTGTGGTTCCGCCATTTTCCCTGTTCTACTCTATTTACTTTCACTTTCAATTCTATAATAAAAAAAGAATTCCATGAAACGGAAAAGTCTATCATTTTGAATCTGATAAAAAATCGGGATATTTAACGAGTCCGCCAGTGAGGAACATATCATAATTTTTTAATGTAATCACAATCCTCTTCAGTCACCAATTTCTCTGTATATATATACAATGGAGTACAAGTCATTTATTATCCAAGCATTCAAAGTTCAAGCCAATATTTCAAACAATTAAAAAATTATTTGAAGAGAGATTTGAATACCGAAATGCGGGATATTCTTTGGATTTCTGGTATGCGAGCAGGATGCGGGACAGAGAAACGAAATGCGGGATTGTCCCGCGCGATGCGGGACACTTGACAGTAATGGTTAATTCAGTTTAATGGTAAAATTGTATTCCTGTTTCTCATTTTTGAAACATTCTTTCTTTTTTAGATCAGCTGCTATCAAAACATCCACCATCAGCATTTTCAAAAAACCGTTAACAAGAGAGTATAAATTTTGAAAGCCTAAAAACTGAAACATTCAAATGCTAATATGTATTTTTTGCTGATTTAGTGAAACATTGAACGACTTAGAGATAGCATCGGATTGATAGCACAGTCGGTAGCGCAAGTCCCACTTGATCCATCATCTTTGCACCACTTGGGAAGATATTGTACAGGTTTACTTATATTGAACTACTTTGTTCATTGAAATTGAACTTGTTCAGAAGTTATTATATTCGAATCGTCAAGTTTATACATAACAGGATTTGTATCCTGGAATTTCCAGAATTTCCCAGATCAGTTTTGAAAATATCCAGTTAGAGTTTTATATAACTATTTTTTTAGAACATATGTGTAAATTTTTTATTTATTTTTCATTTATTGGGTTGTATTATAACATTATATACCGGTTAGTTACAAAACAGCGAAACCGCTTTAGTGATCAACGTGTTATTTATCTATAACTGGTCAATTTCAAATCTCAAACCGGTCTATTTTAACTTTGAAATAGACCAGGTTGTAATTGACAGGTTTTATTTTACTTCATGATTTGTTTTGTTTTTATCACAAGAAAAGCCTGCAATTTTTCAATGTTATACGATTGGCCATTTTTTACAACATACTAATTGTCGATTTCATTTTATTGTTTAGAACCTTGTGTTTTATTTTGATTGACTTAATATATTTACATAAAATTATTTGTGTTTTGATACAAGTTGTGTTTTTGATGAATCCAAAGTTGGGTGTTTAATAATAAAGTATTTTCTCATAAGCAATTTCTTCCTTTTTTTCTTCGCTCTTTGGAACATTTCATGTTTGACGATAAGAAATTTCATAAATTTGTAATTTTCATCAAACCAAGCCCATAAAAAATCTTTACATCACTACGTTTTGTCAACATTACAAATGATACTCAGGCGTATTAATCCCAAATAGCCCTTGAAACCATGTTATTACTATATTAATTGAGATTTGGGATACTCGATTATTTGTTTACCCTATAATTCCCGATTTTCAAGGTCCACTTCAAATTTCAGAATCTTCCAGGCTAACGAAGGAAATCTTCAAGCCGCAGGGCTTCTTGTTTTTGTTATAAATCACAAAAAATTTAAACTTTAATTTTGTTTAACCACGTTACTATTTTACTACAAAAAACATAATTGGTCCAATTTTTAAAAATAATGAATAATGAGTGCATCACACATTTTAGTTTCATTGCAACAAATTAACATGAACGAAGATTCAACTGCAAGTGGCCTGATTAGAATTTCGCCAAAACCACCCATGGCTTTTTAGTGGCTAACATTTCTTGCGAGGTTGTACGCTTCAATAATGCCATGCATCACCTTGTCCCTGTGTCTTAATGATGGTTGTGAAAATCAACAAAATGTCAGTATACTATTTAACTCATCAGATTCGTCATCAAAATACGATAAAGGTGATTGAAAATATTTTGTGTATGGCCAAGGTGTCACAAAACATTATTATATATATATGCTAATCGATAAGGCCCGATAAAAACCACAGGCAAAACGACAATGAAAAAATATGTTGTTTTATAGATGTTTTGCTGACGACAGCAGTGCATATACAAAAAAAATTGGTGAATTTAGTTTATTCCTTGCCTGTAATGTGCAGAGGTCTGAAACTCTGATAAAAATAATGTAAAGGATCATATGTCTTCGACGAACGCCTAAGGAGATATAAGGGTTTAAAAAATTTGCTGTATCTTTTACAAACGGTTGCAGAGATATTGGGGTTTGAATGTTTTTTGATGACGTCATCAACCCGCCCATTCCGAAACGGATTCAGGGACCCAGGTTTGGTAACTTACCCAAATTGGTCCCAGGTGGTCCCTAGTTACCCACGCCGTGAAAAAAGACTGACATCACCACCTCGTTTCCAAGTTATTTGGCCTCAAAGTTTTAAGTGCACTGTAATGACTTTCATCATCATCATCATTCTCGGCTTAACGTCCGTTTTCCATGCTAGCATGGGTTGGACGGGGTATATTAATGACCCTCTTCCAATCTGATCTAGACTGTGTTAGATCTAAACTCAACTTCCTCTGTATCAAGTCTGTCCTTATAACCTCCTGCCAAGTCTTTCTCGGTCTGCCTCTGGGCTTTGCCCCAGGAACTATCAAGTCTCTACACTTTCTTACCCAATTATCCTCCTCCATTCTTTCCAAGTGCCCCAGCCAATTCAATCTTTTTATCTGGATAACATCTTTAATTCTACGGAGACTTAGCCTGCTTCTTAGCTCATCTGAACTCTTTCTGTCTCTCAGACTGGCGTTACACATCCACCTAACCATTCTCATATCATTCCTTTCTAAACGGTCAAGATCTTCCTGCTTCACTGCCCATGTCTCACTACCGTACAACATAACACTTCTTACACAGGCCTCATACAACCTACCTTTTACCTCAATTGACAGGACTCTGCTAGTCAACAAAGGAAGTAACTCTCTGAACTTTTTCCAAGCAGAACCTATCCTGCAAGTAACACTTCTTCCAACACCCCCTTCACTGCCCAACATATCACCTAAGTAACAGAAGTTCTCAACTATCTCTAACGAGCCACTGTTGTACATCATTAAAGCTGGAAATACTTCATTCTCTATAATCTCACCTTTGCAACGCTTGCATACAAACTGAATGTCAGCTCTTAACCTTCCACTAATACTACTGCACTTCTTATGTACCCAATGCTTGCAAGTCTGACAAAAAATTGAGTTACTACCAACCCCTTTCCTGCAAACTCCACAAGGCCACTTTCCAACTACAAGGTCACACTTGGCTGCAATGCTACTAACAGTTAGGGACAACTGCAAATTAGACTATTTCTCCTAAATAAGCTAGTAGCTAAATTAGGAGATTTTTAATAGCTTAACTTGGAGAGAATAGTCTATTTAGGAGATGGAAAATTTTAATCGACGATATCTTCGCAATCTTTGTTGGTCGCGCTACTATATTTCCTGTACTACTTGCTGACTTAGTCATCTTTGCTTAGGTCAAATTTCATAGAGTTTGCATGGCGGATATAAAAGTTATACATGTAAACGTACCCACCAACCAAACTCGTTTCCAATCGACTGGAACAAGGTCCGGGGCGAGATTGTCCAAATAGCTTATTTTGTCTATGATAGCGTAATTAGGACATCATAGCCTAACCATGCGCCATCTTTTTTTAAATCAAAATAGTCTATTTCGGCGGTTTTTTAAAACACGCCGGAAAAAAACGTTGTGCGCATGCGGATTAGCGGCAAAACAAACTAAAAGCAATATCTTCAAAACGCACCATAACATTTACGAAAATAATACTTCTACATCCGAGGGAGGTTTGTTAGATCATTTTTAACCTTAAAGATCGGTGCGACCACGGACCAGAAGGCTGTAATAAGCAAATTTAATGTTGATAGCCTAGTTAGGAGATAAATTTCGCCTAATTTGTCTATCATAGCCTATTTAGGCGGAATAGTCTAATTTGCAGTTGTCCCTAACTGACTAATCATGACTTTAGACTTTGCTGTGTTTACCTTTAGCCCTTTCTCTTCTAGTCCTTTCTTCCACTTCTCAAACTTTTCAACTAATTCTTCCATCGACTCTGCTATGAGAACCAAATCATCTGCATACAATAACTCCCATGGGCAACCTGTTCTGAACTCCATCGACAGCGCTTCTAAGACTAGAACAAACAACAAAGGACTAAGTACAGAACCCTGATGTACACCAACATTTACACTAAATTCATCACTAAGTGAATCGTTAATCCTGACACGACTTCTAGCATTGCTGTACATAGACTGTACCATCGTAACTAGCCACTCATCCACACCTAATTTTCTCATAGCCCACTTTATTAATTTAATATAAGATATTGACATTAAAGTAGTGTTATTGACATCGCGCCGTAACGTCAGAAAATTTAACATTAATATACCCCGTCCAACCCATGCTAGCATGGAAAACGGACGTTAAGCCGAGAATGATGATGATGATGATGACATACCTTTTTCGGCGACATCAAAGGAAAATGAAGATATCCACTTTGGCTAAGTCGTGATTTAGAGCATATAGTTTCTACACATTTTTTGTTTACTTTTCAAATCCGCATCGATTGATAAGTTGATTTTAAAAATTTTGTCATTGATTTTATGATCACCACAGTGACGTCACTATAATTTTCAATGGACCTGGATTTAGTCTACTAGAAATTTCAGAAAGGCCAGTAAAACCTTTTGAGGTCTCCATCCCTTAAAATACGTTAAACATCATAATTTGTCCAGCAAATTTTAAATTTTTTTTCGCTGTCAGCGCCCTGACTATTAGCTGAACATTAAAATTTCTTCTCTGAACAACTTGCGAAATTAAATATTTCATCCATCACAACATCAATGAAGAGGGTAACTTCCTCACTTGTCCAATTTCTTCCCTTTTTTTGTTTTCTTTATAGAAGTCATTTTTCTCCCTTACGTTAATGTGTTGTTGCTCACCAAGACACCAAGACACTTACCATTTTCATTTTTAAATGATTTAAACTTTTTTGAGTATGATTTCAATATATAACTAATTTACCGAAATCACAGTGAGAGGTAAACAGTTTAGGTAAAATGAGATATAGCTAGATGACTTGGCAATGTTTGTGGTTTTTAAAAAGTTTATGGGTTTTTTCGCACATGCGCAAGCATTTCTCTAGGTAGCTAAAAAATATAAACAACAGACCACAGTAATCAAAGAAATCCATCCAAAAAAAGAAATATTTGCTTAAAATTAGGAGGAGGAATTAGAATATATATATATATATATAGTTAATTGCTAATGTTTCCAGAAAAAACACAATATTAGAAAGACAAATGTATTTCATTTAACGACTTTGTGATGTTAATATAAAGCGATGTTTGGCGAAAAGGGGTGAGGATGCTGGGCAAGCAAAATGACACAAAACTCTCCTGCGCGTGTACCCAATTTAATAACACTCTCCGTGACACCTA
Organism: Hydractinia echinata; assembly: GCA_030067915.1. Taxonomy (NCBI): domain Eukaryota; kingdom Metazoa; phylum Cnidaria; class Hydrozoa; order Anthoathecata; family Hydractiniidae; genus Hydractinia; species Hydractinia echinata. The sequence goes on from JASGCC010000132.1 coordinate 859,829, forward strand.
TCCTAATCTCATAAAGCGTATTTGTTTTCAACAACTGTCCTTCGTTGTTCCCTTCTCACAATTTTTTACAACTGTCCTTCGTTGTTTTCTTTTCTCTCTCTTTTTTACAACAGTCCTTCGTTGTTTTCTTTTCTCTCTCTTTTTTACAACAGTCCTTCGTTGTTTTCTTTTCTCTCTCTTTTGTTTCCTTTCTCTCTTTTTTATTACAACTTTTGTTGTTTCCTTTATCTCTCTTTTTTGCAACTTTTGTTGTTTCCTTTATCTCTCTTTTTTGCAACTTTTGTATTTTCCTTTATCTCTCTTTTTTACAACTTCTCATTGTTTCATTTCTCTCTTTTTTAAAACTATTCGTGTAAAATTGCCCTTATCTCATGAGTACGCACACACCACAAAACGAAGGCTGACGAAGTATTCACTCTCCTAGGTAACAACTACCTGTTGTACCTTCCTTTCCTTTAACCGTCTCATTGTTTATTACGCTATGTTATAACATACACCTGAGCTTAACACACCGTATCCTTGCTGGGGTACACGCACGATGACACACCATAAACAGTACACTCACAAATGCTGCCCAACATGAACACCAAAAAAAACAAAAAAAAAACATTAGAGCTTGAGGTAGGCCAATTGCTTCCACCACTGGACAAAAACCTTGGTGATTCATAAAGCCAAATCGAATCAATGCAAGGAAACCGTGTAGCTAAAGCAATTGGACAGGACGGCCGGTGAAGATTCATGTCCATGCTGACCCACTCGATGAAGTGACCATGATACCAACGGACGCCAAGATCCAGTAGTGATAAGGTTGAACATAAAAAAAAGAAAATAGTGTTAAAATGCATTGGGTGGGTGGGTGGGGAAATCTTTCGTTGTTTTTTGAAGACAATGTTGTCAGCTTAGGTCAGAGGCCAATGTGATGTGAAATTCTTAATTTATAGGCCATTGGTAACAGAGGCTAGGCTCATTGGCCTGGTTAATTGAGACAATACCCAATGTGGGTAAACAAAACATCATGCACCAATTTTGAAGCTCAATATATGTTTTTATATTTTAGTTCACCCAACCAGCTAGCAACCCAACTGGAAACTGCAATTAACATGAGCTAAACTGTGTTTAGCTCCATTTAATTGCTAATGTTTCCAGAAAAAACACAATATTAGAAAGACAAATGTATTTCATTTAACGACTTTGTGATGTTAATATAAAGCGATGTTTGGCGAAAAGGGGTGAGGATGCTGGGCAAGCAAAATGACACAAAACTCTCCTGCGCGTGTACCCAATTTAATAACACTCTCCGTGACACCTATCCTAATCTCATAAAGCGTATTTGTTTTCAACAACTGTCCTTCGTTGTTCCCTTCTCACAATTTTTTACAACTGTCCTTCGTTGTTTTCTTTTCTCTCTCTTTTTACAACAGTCCTTCGTTGTTTTCTTTTCTCTCTCTTTTTTACAACAGTCCTTCGTTGTTTTCTTTTCTCTCTTTTTTACAACAGTCCTTCGTTGTTTTCTTTTCTCTCTCTTTTGTTTCCTTTCTCTCTTTTTATTACAACTTTTGTTGTTTCCTTTATCTCTCTTTTTTGCAACTTTTGTATTTTCCTTTATCTCTCTTTTTTACAACTTCTCATTGTTTCATTTCTCTCTTTTTTAAAACTATTCGTGTAAAATTGCCCTTATCTCATGAGTACGCACACACCACAAAACGAAGGCTGACGAAGGCAGCCCAGCATCCCCAAATTTCCCCAAATTCTAATGTCCTACCACATAACATTGCTTGTGTGTACAATATACAACAAGATAACAGTTTTCACAAATATCAATCCGGGCACAAATAGAACCCTGTCTTAAAAATATGTACAACTTCATCACAGGGAAAATGTCATAACAATGACACCCATAACGTCCGAACACAACTACGACAGCATCATGGAAATGCAACACAAGAACAAATATCACAGTAATACAGGAATTGTATCCCAAAATTTAGTAACACCACTGAGGCATGCGAAACAGATGGTCACATCAAACTTACATTCTAGCAGTGAAAAGAAGCAAAGTTAAAGGCAAGCAAGATCAAATGTGAAATGTGTGATCCCCTATAGTATTGACTAAACACCGCCCATACCACCATGAATGTTGGCAATAGAGGAAGCTTATGTAATGCAAGCATGATCAAATGTGGAATATGCATACCCTTTTTCTTAGAGAACAGAACCCTAAAGTAAAATTAATGAAAATCGAAAGCTGGACCATATGAAAACTCCAACTCACTGCACTCAATGTGCTTCCCTTCATTTTAAAAGAAACCCCTTGCCACCAAGGATGTGTGTTAAATGTAAATAGCAGTTCCAAATAGAAGCCTGACCTTATTTATTAATTACTCTGGGGCAAATTTGAACATAGCCATAGAAAAAGAATCACCTGAGAATCACCTTGTCATCACGGATGTATGCCTAATATAAAGGGAATACCTAAAATCGGAAGCCTAACCGTATTTATACCCCCAACCATTCTAAATTAAGGGCCCTGACAATAAAAGCATTTCCAGATTTCCAAAACTGCACAAAATATAAAGTCTGATCGAACAATTTTGGGTAACATTCGAAAATGCGGCTATGTGAAATGCTTATAAATTGATCCTAAAGACTGTACACATATTGCAAAAATAAAATTAAAAAATTCCATGTTAAAGTGGGGTAGGATCGCCTAAGTAGAAATTGCCAATGAGAAGATACCTGATCTTCTCATCTAAACTAGTAAACGGTTGAAAGCAACGCAGAATTCTATTATAGGCGTTTAATAAGGTTCCTTTGCGCCCAGGAGTCGAGTTAAATTTTTTCTCAACTCAGGAGTGTTTGACGAGGCTGAACTCTCTGGTTTTACGGTAGTCCAACTACATTTTGCCGCATTTCGCTGATTGTTGCGCTTTCTGTCGTAAAATAGTCGACTTCGGCGGCCGCCGAAGTGTGGACTTTGACCCTCTTAAACAAAAGAATTTTGACGTTAAGAAGAATCGCGCCGAAGTGTGGACTTTGGACTCTTGTAAAACAAAGAATATGTGACGTCAAGAAGAATCTCGCCAGAAGTCGTCGAAATTTACGGTAAAGAAAGATTGAAATTAGGGATAATTTACTCTACCTATTGTTATTGCCTCCCGGTAGCCGGTCGGTTTGATACGGTCGGATTCAACATGTCTAAAGGCTAAGAAAGTTTTGTATTGACTTGCAGCAAGTAAATGGAAGGTTTGAATATATGATTGGGGAATGAAGTTGAGCAAGGTTGCTAAGAAGAAACATTACTGGAAAACATTTATTCTCTGTGTCGCCTGTGATTGCAGAAGAAAAGCAGTTTGGCAGAAAAAGCAGGCTTTGAGTTAACAAAATCAGAGCATTAACTTTTAATGACTACGTTTTCAGGTACATCTGTTTACTTTGTGCTAGCAAGTGTGAACATGAAACTGTTTATAGTTTCACTCTCAACAAATCTAAAAAGCTCTGTGTCGAATTCAAAGTGCTTGTGTTGTCTTGGGGTTATTTAAGTAACAAGACATTTGATAGCAATACAATAAATCGAATAGCTGCATAACAACTTTGTATGTTTACTTTTGTAGATTCAAAGCTTCTGGCAATAGACACTTTCTAAACGATTTCTTAACATGCCACAAGGCCACGGACGAGAACACTAGTTTTGGGACGATGACTTCGACAAGACTTGATGATGTTTTCGTTTAAAAGCTCTAATCTCATATCGAAATAATGCCTGGGAACGGTGTTAATTATAAAATTAGGAAAAAAGCATGGTTTTAATTAATGGGTGAAATGACAAAAGTTGTTCACATTTCACTAAAGAAGTTGTCATGCTGATAGGCATGGAAAATGTTTGTGGTTCTACCAACATGTCGAAAATTACTTAGCACATATACGTAAAAAGCATGGTTTTAATTAATGGGTGAAATGACAAAAGTTGTTCACATTTTCACTAAAGAAGTTGTCATGCTGATAGGCATGGAAAATGTTTGTGGTTCTACCAACATGCCGAAAATTACTTAGCACATATACGTAAAAAGCATGGTTTTAATTAATTGGTGAAATGACAAAAGTTGTTAACATTTTCACTAAAGAAGTTGTCATGCTGATAGGCATTGAAAATGTTTGTGGTTCTACCAACATGCCGAAAATTACTTAGCACATATACGTAAAAAGCATGGTTTAATTAATTGGTGAAATGACAAAAGTTGTTCACATTTTCACTAAAGAAGTTGTCATGCTGATAGGCATGGAAAATGTTTGTGGTTCTACCAACATGCCGAAAATTACTTAGCACATATAGGTATACAACCCTATACAGATGGACAAAATGTGTAATAATGTAGTTAACGATATCTGTTTTCAAATGATTTTGTTTTGTTAAAAATTCAAGTATTTATAGTAATTATCACATAACAGCTAGGTATTTTCAAGTTTGATTCAACATTTTAAAGTCTGAGCCAAAAACGGTTACCGAAAAATAAAACAGTGTGTTTCCTGGTAGGCTAAGGGCTAAATATTTTTGACTGAATGTTGTGCTAAATCAGTGTTCATTCACTTGTTGTGGTAGGTTGTGTTGTTTTTAATTAGCTATTGCTGCTTTAAAAACCAAATTTTATATAGCGGCCTTTACCTGTACAAAATCTGATATAATTTTGCCATTTTTATTTGATTTGTCTGTTGTTGTTTATGGTGTACTATGATCTAATAATACAAATAAAACCTATTTACATATGCATTTTGTGTTGTTGTTTTTGCTTATTTCTCTATGAGTCTCCTTTTTCATGTGATTAAATGTTTTAAATAGATGAAATATGAAAAGTTTGTATTAGCAATAGATACCGTTTTGCATACGCAGATAAAGTTTACTATATACAGGTTGGAGCAGGATCGTATCATGATAGTCTATCGCGGTGAATGAACAGAAACAACACTGTACATAACATAACGAGTTATCATAATGGCAACCTGGCTACAAGGTTGGCGTTACTTGTATAAAAGCCATAAGGGCTCCAGGGTGGTTAAAAAGTGACAGTTTCTGGGCTCCTAACATGATAATAAAATATAGCATGAAACAAACCGACCTGGCTACATGCAATATCTGTGCTGAAGAAATATCCGAAGGTTTTTGCTAGAGTCATTGGATGCGTTGCCATTATAGTAATTGAAGCCAAAAGATGGAGTTGATGATAGGTTGCAGTGGGATAGATGCTTCTTGAAAACGTGGAGCTAGCTAGCTTACTAAATTGAAATCTTTCGTTGTTTTTTGAAGACAATGTTGTCAGCTTAGGTCAGAGGCCAATGTGATGTGAAATTCTTAATTTATAGGCCATTGGTAACAGAGGCTAGGCTCATTGGCCTGGTTAATTGAGACAATCCCCAATGTGGGTAAACAAAACATCATGCACCAATTTTGAAGCTCAATATATGTTTTTATATTTTAGTTCACCCAACCAGCTAGCAACCCAACTGGAAACTGCAATTAACATGAGCTAAACTGTGTTTAGCTCCATTTAAAATTTAATTTCAATTCCTCTTGGATCTTATGCTACCCAAAAAAACTTATATCTTAATTAACAGCCATTTTACCCTGTGAGATCCTGCTTTTTAACCTACACAAAAGTGTGTGCATGCCTATAGATGGATTCCAGCGTGACGTTATTTGTTTACTTTTCAGCGGTAAGCTCTTTGGCTCTGGCATTTGCGTGGCAGGAAAAAAGATGCCAGGATTTAGTGAAGAGTCTTTTACTGTGGATTTCTTCTAAGGCGTGACACAAAAATAAGTTTGGTTAGTGTCCTCCGACCGAACGTCCGTTGAGAAAAAAAATGTACTTTTTTGATTCAGGTGTCCGAATTTCTAAGAGAATGATGCAACAAGCAAAGGAAAATCTCCCAACATTCTTATCTTTTCTTTTCTTTGACTCACCTCACAACCACGCCGCGATGTTTTTCTGATTATAAATTACCTCGTTCTTCCTTTTCGCGCAAGCCCTGGGATACATTTCACAATAATTTTTGCAATTATCAAAACGGAATTTATCAAGGGAAAATATTGAGCGTGTATAAACCATAAAAGTACCTTAACGGCCTTTTTATGCCAGCCGTAAGTAGTGTTAATTTTTGCAAGGTGTTGGGCATTACACCAAATTTCCCGAGTGGTGGAATGATGTCGGCGTAAAAAGGGCTGGCGTAAAAAGGACCCGCGTAAAAAGGGCCGATAAGGTAGTTAGAGTGGATGATCAAACATGACGGCAGCTGACTTCGATTCGACTATTCAAGATGTTTTAGGAAAATAATGTAGCTAACCTTTTTTGAAAAAAAAATGCATCTTTTTTTTTTATGGCTGACCGACCGAGCAAACCTCTTCTGAACCCTGAAGAGGACACTAACCAAACATTTTTTTGTGTCACGCCTAACAGGAACATCGTTGGGGTTATAAACTATTATCGAGTGTAGGTTGATGCCTTAATTTATTTGAATTCATTAAAAGTATTTGTGTAAATGCAAATGCCAAGCCGAAAGAGCTTACCGCTGAAAATGTAAACAACAGAATTCATCTATTGTTCTCAAAATGAAATCAAAACAACTAGCTAGCTACACGTCACGCGGAAAGTGGTATATAGTTAATCTATTTTTTTAACTATATTTAGACTAGCTAAACGTTAGAATAACTAATCCGAAATCAACTAATGTACCAAATCACAGTACATTAGTTGATTTCTAAAGCTTTAGAAACCGAAATATTGACCAGGTTATAGCTAGCTATACACAAATCGCATTTTTTTATAAACAATGCCAAGTTTTTCCCTAAGTAGCTAAACAATGTTTGCGGCAAATTGCAAAAAATCAATCGTTTATAAAAAAAAGTATATATATATAGCTAGCTAGCCAGCTTAGCTAAAAACGTAAAATATTCCGCTTGCGAAAACATAACGTAGGACATGTTGCCCCTTATATATTGATTCCAGCGTAGTCCTCTTTTTTTTCTCAATTTATTGTATATATTATAAATTCTGCTAGTGAAAAAAACGTATAGCACACCTGAAAAAAAAACTGCTGCAGTTGCTTTTCTGATTTTTTTTGCGTTGTTTTCCCGTAATGGTACTATTCTGACCCAACTTAGAACACGGCCCGTCTTAAGACGGGACGGACCATCTTTGGACACGGTGGCCCATCTTTTGACACGGTGGCCCATCTTTTGACATGCTGCCCTGTCAATTGACGGGCCAGGACCAACTTGCGACACGGCGTTAAAAGATGTTTGCATACTTTAAGACCCTGCAACTTTTGCCGAGGTATTGTTGTATATGGCTGGCTGAGATTAAATCGAGTTATGCATTTCAAGATTGTTGTGGGTAGCAAAAACAACACTACTTGGCAACTCTTGGTGCAAGACCATATCTGCGAATGCATTTTTTAAAGCTGTTAGAGACTTTCTTGTTGAATGATTGGAGATGTTTGTGTGCATAATGACTAGCTAAATAATTATGACTCAGATATCAAAATATAACATTTAGCTCAGTGTAATTTCATATTATATATATTCACAGGTAGCTATAGCTAGCTAAGCTGTTGTTTAAGCTATTTTGCTATGTTTAATTTTCAATATAATCTTTGATGGAATTATTGCAACTTGACCTATTACGTAACTTGAGAGCGAGAATCGTTTGGCTGGGGCATCCATGATTGAAATATTTTGTTATATATTCAAGAAACAGAAAGACTATGACTATGATTTAAAGAAATATTATAAGTTAATTTATATTTTATGTGATCAGTATATATCACCAGTTTCGAGCAGAGTCCTTAAGCTCCCATTTGAGCTACAGAAATCTTTTTTGAAATTCTTGCCCAACTGGACAACAGCATTATGTGGGGATCAAACCCACAACCACTTGGACATGAGTCGTACGCTCTACCGACTGTGCAACTAATATTTGTGAATTTATGTCTGTGTTTGTTCAATTTTTAGGGAAAAAATTATGACATTGTATTTGTGTTGCTCATTACTTTAGCTATATTTGTAATAGATTATATTTAGAGAATTCATGATTTATTTTCCTCCATATATTTTTGGTTTTCTTTTGTCCTCTCCTATAGACACTGCATTTGTCCACAGTTGGGCCAGACCTGTCTTCAATTTTTTTTAAATTTGAAACAGTGTGTTTCCCATGTTACAAGGCTTAACTTTAGTCTGGGAGTCTTCAAACTGACCCATGTTGTGGCTGTTTCTAAAAAGTGTCAATAGTTGGATCTGTCCCTTTTTTACTACGGGAAGTGTCATTTGTCAATATTTGGACCTGTCCCATCCTATGACATAGTCTTTTACAAGCATAGAAATTGTTTGTCAATAGTTGGGCCTGTCCCATCTTATGACAGTCTTTTAAAGGCATGGGAATTGTTTGTCAATAGTTAGGCCTGTCCCATCTTATGACACATTTTCTAAATTGCAAGAGACCTTTGTGTACAGTTAAGTTTATCCCATCTGATGACACAGCTTTTAAAAGCATGAAATTCCTTTGTCAATAGTTGGGCCTGTACTAACTTAAGACGTATTTGCATACATTTGTCCAAAGTTGGGCCAGGCCCGTCAATAGATGGGCCATCCCGATTGCGAACGCACCGACCCGTCTTTTGACGGGCCGGCCTGTCTAAAGACGGGCCAGTCCCGCGTCCAAAGATGGGCCAGTGTCCGTAGTTGGGTCAGAACAGTACCATGTTTAAAGTTACATATTTAACCGAATAAGGTAAACCAAATGACAATAAAGTAGATGTCCCAAAAATTTTACATCGTCTCTCTACCAGGGAAACGAGGCGAGTGCCAAGCACACTGTCAATACACGTTTTTTTAAGAACTTATTTTAAAATAACGTTGAGGCTGAGATTTTGCTAAAAGATAAAAATATAATAAGAACGTACTTAGCCTGAATTCCAACCTTTTTTTAACCCGACTTTTTTGGAAGAATATAAATAAGAACATCTGGGACTGGAAAAGTGTAAAAAAATAAAAATAGCTTATCAAAAACGTTACAGCTCCTGGGATCGCGGTTGGTCATGGTATAAAATGTCTCAACAACACGAATATTCGAAGTAACGTTGAAGGATTGTTGGAACACGACCCCTTGGCAATGTTTGAAATACGTGTAAATCAAGAAAACCTATGTAACGCGATTTGCAGATAAAAAATGAAACAACCTGAAAAAGACAAAAAACTTTCTTCTCAAGTGACTTTAGATCATATTCGTAATAATATTATTATATATATGAAAAATAACCAGTACATTAAAAACGCCATTAAAAGAATCTGGTTGCTGTAATGGAGCTTTTCATCCAACTTTCATCTGTTGAGGTTAAAAAATAACTCCACAAATAGAGAAAAAAATTCAAAATGAGACTTTTACATCCGTCTTTTTGTGCTAACGCTTGATATGGAAGGAGAGGCTACAGCGAAACCATAAAAACAACAATACCGTGTTTTTTTCCGAACACTAAGAAAATAACCGTAAACGCGTAAACGCGTAAAATCATAAAATAAATATTGTAGAATTCCCTTCTCTTAACAAAAAATACAATTTCATATATATTTACAAAGTTGTACATAATTCATATAAGCATTTACAAGAATCAGTTTTTATACCATGCCAATCATTCTCGTCGCCTAAGTTCTGAGGGCGAGAATGCATGTAAAATTGCATATTATTTACAAAAACATTGTCCACCATAATAGGATAACACGTGGCTAAATTGTATCCAATTTTAAATTTATCTTCTTGGACAAAATCGTGCGAAGTGGTCAACACCTCCTAACATAAAAAAAAGAGCATGGTCACACACAACATATTATGCACTCCAAACAGAAGTCAAAATTTTATTTTCACTTACCGCAATTGTAACAACGAATATTGTAGTTATAGTTGTTGTTGTTGTTGTTGTATCCAACATTTCCAAGGTGAAAATAATGATGTTGATAATTATCAGTCCGTTCATGATGGTAATATCTGTTGTGATTGTCGTGAACCTGATTTATAAATGATGGCATTTGCTGATTTTGATGATGATGTCGCCCGACGTTGTTGTTGTTGTTGTTCCGATAATCATGGTAAGGTCGATGTCGGTTATTTAAAAATCGTGGTGAACGAGAACGAGAACGTCTTCGGTTAGATTCTCGGCGATTGCGAGAGTCTTGGTGATTATTACGACCAGTTCCCGCTTGTTGTGGTACGTCATTGTCGATTTCCTCGCCAGGTCGATGAATCATGTTTTTAACTCCGTCTGGATCTGAAAGGAAAGATGATAGTCCAATTTACCTATTCATACCAACCGAAAGTAGCAGAAATAACACTTAAAATGATACAAAAACAAATTTAATATTTGAAAAAAAAAGAGAATGGAATGTCATATACGAATTTTACGTGTTTGTACGCACAGGATCTTCGACGAGCTTCTGATACTGGATTATCGAGACATGAAATTTATTTCATTCCCGGCCATGCGATGATGTTCTTGGGTTTTTTTTGTTTTGCATTATTTTATATGAAGAGAAAGAAACATTACATTTTTAGAAATATAATTAAGTTTGAGCATGTATTAAAAATTCAGATACATAATACAGGGGAGACTAATTCCCAAACATGCTAACAATCTGGGTGAAAAGTCCATACGGTTAGGAGGAAGGGCGCTTCAAAACTATATTTTAACTCTACGCCACTAAAAAAGCTAAGTTTGAAAATTGCAAAAAACAGATATACAGACTTCCCCAGGGCATTAATGATTTTGGTACACAACAAAAAAACAGGAGTGATTTACAAAATTAGTAAAAAGCAGAAAACTGGGGCGATATGAAATTAAACAACAATTTTTCAACAATCTTTTAAGGAACAACTTTATTTAATATTTTGTATGGTTTGTAGTGTTTTTTGTTCTTTATGCAAAAAACATTAATAAATATATATATAATATACACAGCTTCAAAACTTCATAATGAACAAGTTTAAAAGAGCTCTGGATTTTAAGCTAACTAGTGTAGTGACAATTCTTTGAATTATCAATTAGTAAATGTCACAAGCGTTGGCTTTTGCAAAAGCGTTTTAATTAATTTTTCTTTATATACACGTTTTTCTAGAATAAAAATTATCATTCGTTGTATATGTGAACAATTTCACAGAATTTGTTATTATTGGTCTTCTTCAGTATCAGTTTAATAAGTGAAAAACTTTTTTAACTGTTAATATTGCCTCCATATGATTCCATGTAATTGCACATAAAACGACAAGAACAATGTAGATTAAAGAGGGTAGCAAGTAAATTTTAAACCGATATCAAGAAATGTAAATAACATTTTGGGGATTAATTCCTGAGACAGAAACTCTTGCTCTAGAACTACCGGAGGGTACTTTACCTTCGGTAGCATCATCCCTTCGTTTCTGCTCAGAGCGTTCCCTTAATAATACTTTTCTCCTTTGTTTTGTTTCATCATCCATTGAGTCAATCATCTTTTCAACTGCACTATCTAAAACTACAGAACGGACCGCCTTGTCTTTGATGCGACGTCTACAAACAGGACAAGTTTTTTTTTTTCTCATCCACAATCTCAAACAAACTTCACAAAATGTGTGTGCACATGGCAAAGTTGTGGCTTCGATAAATAGCTCCTGACATATTATGCACGTAAACTCGTCTTCCATAGTTTGAATAACAGTCTGCTTAGCATCTATTTCAACTTTTTTTGTAATTTCCTGCTGCTTCTTTAACTGATTTTCCTTTTCTTGGATTTCTTTTTTTAATTCCTGAAGACAACTTTCAAGTTGCTTCTGATTTTCCTCAACAGATTTGTATTTTTCAATTAAACCTTCCTTAGCTTGCAATTCGGCAATTAAAACATATTTTTCATGCTCCTTTGACAGCATTGCCTGCTCTAACATTGATTTTTGTTGCTCTAACTCTTGCTGGTATGCCTTATCTTTTTCACTAAGTTTCTTTGACAATTCTTCGTGTAAATTTTTTTCTACAAGATCTTTTTCACTTTGCAGGTTATTTATCTGCTCATCATATTCAGATCGCAAGAAATTCTCCTTCTCTGTAAGCTGTTTTTCCAGCAAGCCTTTTAGATATTCCTCTGCGTCACTACGGTCTCTTTCAAGCTCACATTTTTGTTGTTCAAGTTTTGCAATTAACCCTTTTTCTTTTTCTTGTAACTTATTTAACATTTCGTTTTGATGATATTCTTTTTGCTGAAGTTCTCGAGTTAACTTTTTAATTTTTTCTTCCTGCTCCTTTATGTGAACTGAATTTGACTCAATTATCATCATGCCTGGAATATCTGCTGCTCTTTGTCGCTTAGATGGAGAGCCTTGTATGTCTTCCTGGATTTTAGAAATGTCATGTCTTTTTAGATGGTTGGAACACACAGCCTCTACGACATACTCAAATTCTGGAGGTGCACTATCAACACCACAGCCAAATGCTATTTTGTCACCATGCTTGATGCTGTGGTGAATTCCAGATCGAATTCTTTTATTATTGATGTAAACCCCATTCATGCTCTAAAAAATATAGAAATTATGAAAACATAAGGGAATAACAATAAGATATAACTTTAGTCACACTTACAGGCTTTTTCTCGATTTTATCTTAACTTTATAGCATATATATTGCACAATATTTTGGAAGTAAAAGCCTTACCTGGTGGTCAGAAATATTTATATTTCCACCTTCAACAACAATTGTTGCATGCTTTCTAGAAATCATTAAAGGTGTATTTTTAGATAATAGTCGTTCTTGGACATCACTGGAAACAATTCGACCAAACGTTGTCCCTTTTTTAGAAAGGTATATGTTGTTGGCACAGATGGGATCTTCTTTTCTTGTAACCGGAATAATTTTTCTCAAGCGGTACATTACACCGTTAATATCTTCCATATTATGAAGGCATTCCAACATTAGAAAGAAAAAATATAAATTGTAAACGAATCTTTTTTCCCAAGCTCTATAGCGCATTAACTTTGCATAAAATCATAAAAGGCTCGTCCACGCAGGTTTGAAAATGTTTTGATGTGAATAAATTTTTGATTGAAAAAAGCTCCCGTTTGTTTATACCAGAAGGGGACTGGAACCAATTTATTACAGCCAGGGAGGGGGGCAATTTGTACCAATTTATTTATCCTATGCATAATTTGTTTTATGAAGTAATGATAAAATGGGTACAAGCTTTTTATTTGTTGCTATCTATCATCATGAAGAAAATGAACTTTTATATAGAGAATCTGTAAATACACTAAGGGAAATATTTTAGAAACAACCCCCTGTATTTTTTTAAAAATCTACGTTCTCCCCCGGAGGTATTTAAATAGCGACCGACATACTATTCTGACACTTTTCTTTATTAGTATTATTAGTAGTATAGTATTGTGGCACTTTTCTATTCTTCACTTAACACTTCTTTGCAAGCAGCTCTACTGCAACAAAAAAGGGAAAAAATCCTTATGCGTGTCTTTTTAGATGAAAAAGAACTGTTTTATTTTAGCCTTTATAATGTAATAAGATTTCTACATTTTTGTAATAGCAATTTTATTTATACCTTATAATTCCCCTAATCGCAAAAAGCTGCTTCGCGTTTTGGTATAATATTTTGTGGACGGAATGTATCTTTTTAGAAGGTGCGCAAAAATTAGATTCGCGAAACTAAAAAATTGCGCGAAAAAGTTTAAACTCAACTTGCATGCTCATCTCGCAAATTTGGGAGACGCCCAAACATCATCATTTTATAAATCAGCAGAATTTTAAGCAACGTCTCAGCTGCATGTACAGGATAACCAGGTACGTGGACGTGTTAGCTATAATATTAACCACCTAACTTTATTTAGAGCTTGGTCTCAAAATTTCTATTTCTGTTGGGTGGACTGGGTATGAAGAAGGGCATTGGTTATAGCGGTACACAACAATCTAAACTACATGCAGCTCAACCTCGTTCCCAGCGCCTGTTGTCTCTTTTCTATAACCGGTATCTCCGTCCCGATGTCAGAAAAGATACAAGATGCCCTGGGGACGAGTTTGCATGCAGCTGTATTTACTCTTCGCCTCTTTTGCTGGACAATACCTATCAAACACTTGGTGGTTGAATCATAGAGATATCTCTATGGTTGAATGGATGCTTGAGCTAATGTATGTCTTGGCATATACTTAGACAGAAAGGAAGTTGCTGTTACATTTCGGTATGAGTCGTTTTGCAGAAACCACTCTGAAAGCATACTCGCCAGCAGATTTCTCTGAAACCCATTTTTAAGGTTCATCTCAAAGAACTTTTGGGACGTGAATGCTCTGAAGCCTACCTCCCAGCAGAAACAGAGCATGAATTAGCACGGTTAATTAAAATGCGTCATGTAAATATTGGATTAAAAACAATACGACAGTCCGCCTTTTCAGCATCGTTTCATCATTGTCATTTACAGCTTTTATTTTTATTAATACATTGTCCGTTGAGTTGTAAAGATAATCCAATTTGACGAGAGTTAAAAAACCCATGGCAACTAGACGTCTAGTAAGATGACAGATGCGAGCAAGTTATGACACAGCTGAATTCAGCATCAGTCAGTTTCATACATAATAAATTTTGTTTCAACGTTTTATTACACACACGCCCAGAAAATAAATATAATATGCCTTCATGCATATACATTAATTAAAACATTTTTACTACATATTTTTGCTATTTTTAAACATATAATCTTATATTACGATTTTAAGACTGCACGAGCAGTTTTGTGGAACTTGGTTCATGAATAAAACGATGCATGATAGAATATATCGTAGCTAGCGTTCCCGTGATGAAGGCGAAAATTCCAATCAGCGTGATGAATATGTTTAAAGCAAACTGTAGTCTGGACAAGCCTTGCCTCCAGTAACATAACGTATGGAAAATAGGCGGAAGAATAAGCCCCACTGCTACGCCACTTATAGAGCCAACGAGAGCCATGAAATTATCCAGTTGTGGTATACAGATAGCCAGAATACCTATTGATAAAAATCAAAATATAAGTTAAAACAGCAAAAAGTGAAGAAAGGAAGAAAAGAAAGGTCTGGAAAAAAAGGTTTAAGTCAGTATTTTTTTAAATTTCGGGATTTTATGTCAGATAAGTAATCATTTTTTTGGTAGAGATGTCTCGTTTTATTTCATTACAAAGCAGAGCTTGACGTTTTCTTCTGGATAATAATGACGAAAATCTTATCATAAGTTTTCCTTGCCTGCTGCGCATATAGTTTTGGAAAGACAAAAAAGAGCAAGTCTGATGGAGTTGAAATTCGCCGTGCAGTTTTGAAACAAGCTTAATGTAGCTTATATAAACAAGTTTTCTCACAGATATACTGCAAACTGTCAACTAGATCCTGAAATAAAACTCAAAATTTTTAGACGGGCATATTTCTGAAGCAATATAATAACAATCTCACTTGTTGCCAAAAGAAAAACCGTTCGCCAAAAACATTTTCGCCGAAAATTTTACATTTTAGTTTAATTTAGGGGAAATAGTTTAGTTAAAAAAAACAGAAGAATAATCGTGGATCTCACATGCAACTGATCCTATTTTATTTAACAAAACACTGAGGTGGATGGTAGCGTCGCGGTAAAAAAGCGTGTTCCAGGGGTCAGTTTCTTGTCGGGGTAAGAGGCTCGAGGAGGGGGCGTTAATTAACTTCTTTTCTAGAGCATAAGCGCTTCTTTCATGTTGCAATTTTATTTTGCAGATTCGTCTTGTAGCATTTAGATAAAATATAATTTATACAGTAAAAATTAATTCCCAAGATACTGGAGTGCAATTAATGCGCAATAAATCGATTATCCGTGATATTCAACTTTTAAATGATCGCCCCCTGTAATTGTGTATTTACGGTATTAGGGCTTTTTACTTTACTTTAAAACTAAGTATAAAAAGAGTTGGTCAAACAGCTGATGAAAGAAACCAAATTTATATAAAACAAACTGTGAGCAGAATTGCTGTCAAAAAGGCGCGAGTGTTGATGGTGAAGAAAGGTGTTTGCTTGCATGTGAATGTTTCACGTTGATAGGCAAACTCGTCCCCAGAACTTGTTAGGCTTTTTATATTTTGACGTCCAAATATTAAAAATCGAACAAGTCCTGGGGACGAGATTGGTTGATAGGAGGGTGTAGATATGGCGCATCAAGGAATAAGCACCGCGTGATTCTGCAATATAGGGTAGACTTACAGGTTGAAACGACGAGGAATGATCTCACTAGCAATTCATACGTGTATTTTTCGCTCTCTGTTTGTTTATGAGTTTGTATGTAACATTTGATAATTTCAACTGAAACCAGCAGTTGTAAGGGATACGTGAAATAAACCATCACTGCGAAGAAGATCTGTAACGTTTGATACAACCTGGAAAGAAATTATAAATAAAGGATACAGTAAACACTCTCCTTAACTTGACTGTCTATAACTCGAACCTATTCCTAACTCGAACGATTTCACTCGCTCGGTGGAAATTCCTGATAAACTCTTATAAATAACTCTCTGTTACTCGAACCTCCATAACTCGAACACCTCCTTAACTAGAACAATTATTTTTGTACCATATTTTCTATATATAACTCGAACCTCCAAGTTTGAACCTGGTGACAAGTGCCTAGGGGTTTAAACGATCCGAATGCCGGTTGGACAATTCAACTGACCGTTATAGAGAGTCTACTGTATTTGAACGCTACGGAGAAAATTAGAAGTTAAAAATAAGTTTTCAAATAGGTTCTTATTCAGTTGATATACATACAATACTCTAGCATCTTGTATCACCATATTATATTTAAAACGGCAAGTAATCTTTCTGGCAAATTATAGCGACATGCTCACACTTACGCAGTTTGAGGAAGATTCAACGTGATGCTACCGAGCGTATCTTCACCGAAAGTCAAATAACCAAGTACGCCCATGGACACATAGAGAATCAGAACAATGGAAGCAGCGACTTTCAAAACAAAATCGAACGATTCCCGTTTCTTTAATTTATTTTCTGTTGGAAGAACCTAAATTTTTTATGTAGAGAAAGATGAGTCATCTGGTCATTTTAAAATCCTTAAAACAGACATTCATATTATAAAATAAAATAATTTTTTAAATTGTAAAAGGTTTACCACGGCAATTCCTTCAAACGCGTACACGACTTGCCCAAAAGAAACACACGCGTTCAAGTATCCGTTGGTTGTCGGAAATAATTTCGGATCTTCCAAATTCGTCAGCAGGTGGTGATAGATTACACCCAGACCGATCAAAACAATAACATTTCCAATGGTTGTGAGATATGCTAACCGACTGATATTTGTAATTAAAGATGGTATCACAAGAAACGGAAACAATACAACCATCCATATTCGAACATCCAAAATACCTGCTACAACTTGAATGTTGTGCGCGATGAAAACAACGTAAACACAACAAAACCCAAGTTGTAAAGAACACAGCAAAAAATCGGTCATATATCTAAAAAAAGTATTAGTATTATTAACAACACAGAGTTATAAACAACAGGCAGTTAGAGAGAATAAAAGGACACGTACTTCCCAAAAGTTCCAGCTTTTGTTCCATAAACACTTAACAGGTGTTCTGATATCCCAGAATAGCTGATTATGTTGATTCCCAAACTGAAGAAATGTAGACTGCAGTAGTTAACAAGCATTTAAGGAATAAGTGATGATCATTCTAATATTTTTTTGTTCCTAGTTACAGCTGTTTGTATGTCGCGATATTAAAAAGACTGACGTAAAGGCTCGTTTTCATTTGACTGCATTATCTGCTATAGCGAAAAAAGAGTCAAGTGGAAACGAGCCTTAGGTATGTATAAATAACTAAGAAGAAGAATTTCTAGATCTACGAGCGTAAGGACGTAAAAGTTGTGCCAAAATTGCTTGGTGTGAAACAGGACGGTGTTGACTCAGCACAGAGGTCCAAGAAGCTATTTCAAGCTAGTTTAAATTGTTATCAAAGGAAAGTAAAACACTTTTAAGGTCCTTCTACCTTTGTCTGAGATGTTTAGCAGTGTCGACCAAAAGCTTTATATTGTACATGCAAACCAGACCGAGTAAAACAAGGACTGTTGGACCAAGCTATACAAACAAAGATTAACATGTAAAGTTGTGACATCATTACTATTTTCTGAAGTACGTGTGAGGCAAAAGATACGCCATCGCAAGTACAAAAACGTAAACGTTACGTTATAAATAGGTCGCAAACTCACCACAATGCCTCCATGCATGACTGCAGATGGTAGACCTAAAATACCAGTTCCGACGAAAGCTTTGAAAATATGGGTCAATACCTGCCACTCCCTGAAATAAAATGCATATGTAATCACTTAACCTGTTGTATGCAATAAACAAGGAGGGTAGTTTGATATATAAAAGATTTGTATGTTGTCGATGCACTTAAACTTTAAATATAACAAAAACATAAAAAGGACCAGCGCTAGTTCTACATAGACTTGCTCAAATGTAAACTTTTAGAATGCAGTGCCAAAGATAAGGGCGGCATTAAAAAAGCGGCACCTACTTTGGACTAGCCGGCGGCGTTTTCCACTTAGAGTCAGCGCGCAAGAACCGGAGTACACACTGTACTTGCAAAAAACAGCCAAAACCTATTTTGGACCAGCGCAAACGAACCGGTCCATTTAGAATCGGCGTAAAAAAAACCGGACTTCTTTAAAAGTCGGCGTCTAAAAGACTGCTTCCCGTTTAGACCTGCAAAAAGGGAAATAATATACTTTTTAAGTGATCTTACTCGAGTGTTCCTTCGTCAACTTTACGAAGTGATTCATCCAACAGGCGATCAAATTCATCTTCAGAATGAGCTAATCCATCATCTGCACTAGCCGCTTCATCATTTTCCTGCACAGCTACTGTTTTAGTACCCTCCATCTCATGGTCTTGTGTCACTGCATCACGAACAAAGCTTGACTAACGTAACATCCTAGGAGAAAACAAGAAATTATTCCTTGAAGCATCATGCTTTCTTTTCAATCATTGAGTCCATTGATGACAGTAATTGCTACTTTTTAATTTAGAGAGAAAAAACGTGAAAAAGAAACTTTACATACTTTCTCTTTTTTTCACACAAATTTATCTCTTTTTGCAACTAAACTACTAAAAGAAATATCAAAATATTATTATATTGTCTTTATTTCCCCCCTGATATTTGCTATAACAACGATTAAAGAAACGCATCGCTCATTTTAATTGATTCATCATTTGTACAGTGTCAATATCAAAAAGAACTTCTGAGGAAGTGAACGCTTATGACTCTAACCACTTCAACGAAAGTTCATCTGAAGAAGACGTTTAAACATCTCGGGTATTCATATTACAACCGTATGTTTTCAGAATCATAGTTTACAAAGACAAAACATCTGTCCCTTTATGATATAAAAAATTGAATTTTTTTCAACAAATAGTTCAATACTCACTGCAATTAATATTCGCCCTGTTGATATGTAAATTTAATGACATTTTACAAACTCTTAAACGTTTACTTTTTAGCTAACACGAGACATGGACGGAAAACAGTTATTTTTAACACACAGTCAATCATAATAATAACAGCTGAGTGAGAAAAAATAATAATAAATAAAAAATACAATATAGACGATGTATTATTAGACTTTTATTATTAGAATTAGCACAGCACTCTATGCCCACGCGCTATAGCTACATCCTTTTTGTTTTACCAGGTACATAAGCCTCAAATCTCTTAAAAAAACGAAGCAACTGATACGCAACAGCCCGGCCTGAAGTGAGTAAATAAAAAAAGAAAAAGGAACAGATCTTGTAAAAACAATAGTTTCCGGGTTTGATTTTGGTTGGCAACCTAGTGCCCAAGGTTCTTTTTCTCTATATGACAATATAGGACGACGAGAAGAAATAAAAAATCTTGCGGTCCGAAATTGTCAGAAAGAGAAAAAGAGCCACGGGGACGAGGCTATTCAGTTGGTTCACCAGCCTAACTGAGAAAGCAAACACGTGAATTTGTCTTCTCAAGTAAGTAGTGAAAACATTGAGCCTCACCCAAAACTTTGCATTGCTTATAAAAAAACCCTGCATTTCGCCAAATCCCTTTCATAAAATTTGTTTTTCTACTTTGCACTCGACTACATAAACTAAAGTGCGGTTAACATTCAAGTAAATTCACTTGAAAATATTTAATGTTCCACTGTGGTAGTCTGGAAACGAAGTTGAGAGCCATCGTTTGGACCATAATATTGGCAATGACAAAAATACTCACTTAAACTAATGAATCATTCGTATTATTATTCGATATTCTATTTATTCAAAACCAAAATATTGTAAAAAAAGGAAAATAAAAACCTTAAGAAATAACATAAATATAAACACAAGTATATGAAACTTACTACACAACAAACATTGGTCGTTTAAGCGAGAGATAATGCAAAAAATTCTTCAACTTTTTCTTTTTTTTTCTCTTTCTTTTTAGCAAATACAAACAAAAGAAGTTAGGAACAAAACAAACACCTGTTTTCACTTAATAAAAATAAGGTAGAAAGAAAAACGTTGTCATGACAACATTAAAGCTTTATTCGCATAAATTGGATTTCACGATGCTTTGTTGGTTGTCCCTCCTTCCAGGTTGTTTTGTCTGGAAAGAGACGGAAAGAATAGTTTTATTTTTTTAACAGAATTTTCAAATCATTTCTTGCATCTTGTGACTCATAAATAACAAAAAATAGAGAAATGATCAAAAATTTTGTATTATCCTTACGCTACCCGAGCTCCACCAGTGATTAAACAAAGCTGCGAAAAAAGTTGGTGCTAATTCCAAACGAACACAAATAATTTAAGAGCAAACAATGAAATTTTAAAAAACCTAGGCTCTAATTTTCAAGACAAACTCAGTTCCAGGAAAACAACTGCATGTAAGAAGGAGAAGATGAGAGCAAGAGCCAGCAACCGAGTACACATGTTTACTATCCAACCTTGTTCCCAAGGTCTTTTTTCGCTTTTTGAGATCGAAGAATGGCGCGAACCGAACCTTAGAACGAAGTTGGTATTATCAGCTTCTAACTAAAATAGGTTGTGAGACAAAAAACAACAATGTCGCGACCTCTTGTCCAAAAAACAACAATGTCGCGACCTCTTGTCCAAAAAACAACAATGTCGCGACCTCTTGTCCAAAATTAAGGTTAATTCTTTCCGGAAAACCAAACCAATTAAAAGTGACTTAAAATTAAAATTTGTTAACTTTAAGATATTAGCTAAAATAAAAACATTCGGAAACCACGAATATCAACTATTGATATAACTCAACCTATTATTAAGTCAGCTTGTTTCTTATGTTCCATGGTTCTGCACTTTACAACAATCTCGTTTCCAGGACATTTTGCCTTTTTAATGAATTTTCCGTAATAACGGCTCAGGGGCCACAAGACCCTGGGAACGAGGTTGACATTACGGCACAATTCTTTAAATTTAACAGATTTGAAATTCAATCCTTGACATTATTTTGAAAAATAACAACACCTTTGATTGACTATAAACGACTAAATTTTCAGACATTTCCTTGCATATCAAAGAAATTTTGATATTCCCCGACTGTTTTGGCAAAATTATGGAAATCCCTGATAATATCGCATAAACTGAGCACTCTTCTAAATTGGGTGTACTAAACAACTTGTCAAAATACAGACCTCTGTCTACGCCATAACAATTTCATAATGTGAACTAGAGAAGGTCCAAAGTTTTGTTGTAATTAAAAACATGACATACCTTCAGTAAAGTCAGAAATACACAACCAACAGAAATACTCAACCAACAGAAATACTCAACCAACAGAAATACTCAACCAACAGAAATACTCAACCAACACTTCTCCTTGATATGAGAAACTTAAGTATGTATATAAATATAAAAGATTTAAGTAAAAGCGTATATATAAAATTGTATAGTCGTTTGGTTGGAGTTCAATAGAGGAAGAATTTTTCTATTGTCGGGGATTCGGAAGTCATTAGTTATTGCGACTCTAGTGTTGTATTGTTTTCGTGTAATGAAAAGCACATTAGCTTACCAATGCGGAATTAATTTTATTCATTCTTCTTGTGTGGTTTTATTCTTTTGGTTCGCTTTTTGTTTTACACGTATTTTTGGTATTTTGTCCATGTAGTTTGACCTAAGTTAAAACGGGACGGACCATCTTATAACATGCTGTCCCGTCCAGTTGGTGAACAAGGACCAACTTTTGACAAGACGGTTGAATGTACTTGCATTGTATGTATCTATTTTTGTCAGAATAAAATATTTTTTTACATGTTTTTCGTTTTTACAATCAAATAATGACTGGACGAAGTAGAAGACATATTTTGTCTTATCATCAAACCCCATATAGTTGAGATAGGTTAAAGAGAGCAGGTTACAATTAACGTTAAGAAAAAATATTAACAATTCCTCTAGAGTTGTAAAAAACAAGATATAGAGATATACCATTCAAATATCTGTGATGTTAATAACCAACCTCGATCCCAGCGTACGCGTTTTATCCTCACATAAAAAAACGCTACAGGCCTATGATCGAGGTTGTGTAGTAATTTATTTTTTTTTTAATTCCGAACGGCATGTGCCAATCCTCGAGTCTAGCCCACATTTTAACGTTCTATCGTTGTCCATAGCAGCTATGAGCTTGGACAATTCTTTCGCAGTCTCTGAAAAGCCCAGGATCGTGCGTCATTAGTTCGACTTAGCCAATATGACGGACTCCAAATGCTATGCGTCAACAGTTGCATCACCTTATGACACTGTGTAAAAAATTGTCATTTGTGGATAGTCCAGCCTGCCCCTCTCGGGACAACAAATGTTAGAAAGTGTAACTTTTACCAATCGTCCAAAGTTGTGCCTGTGCTGCTAGACGGACAAGTGCCGTGTTTAAAGTTTGGTTGGCGTTCGTAGTTGGATTAGAACACAAAACAAAAATAACTTTGAAATTGTTATATATTAGATAGAAAAAATATATAGTATTATTTATTACACGTAAAGAGATAAATCATCAATAAAATTATAAACGGAAAATAAATTTTTTTTCAGTACACGTGTTTAACCCTACAAAAAAGTTGAGAAAGCTCAATATTGTAGTCTGTGCTTGATTTTTAGATATTTTTTGTGTCTATAACAGAAAAGCAAACTTAAGTGGTTAAGTTTTTGTGAGTAGAATTTATATGAAGCAGTATTTTAGCAATATCTCATTTACAACATACCACACTGTGGAAAAGAAATTCTAATTCAACTCTTAAGAAACTCTAAATATTAAAATTGTGAAATTCCGAAGAACTGGGCCAACCCATTCTTGTACAAAAAAAAACCTGCGTGAATATACCGTACAAATAATCGAGGAATGTACGTCAAATGATACCACTTTTTCTTCCTGCATTCACAAAAACATTTTCCAGTTTGATTACGTTCGCCCATACATCGGCTGACTCATAATGTCAAAGCCGGTAACGATATTTCCACCAGTCTTTTAATACTGACGTTATTTCACATCTCCTTACCTAATTTGACAATAAAATAAATAAATAAATAAAAATTGGGTGTATATAATACTCGTGTGAGCTACCACTAAAAAAATATATAACAGTTAATTTTATAAACTTGTAGAAAGCCTCGTTACCTCCAGAAGCCTGGGCCGAGTTATCACTCACCACTTCCATCGATCTAAAAAGATAGATTGTTGAGAAAATATTTTTGGGGGCTATAATGAGTTGAGAAAGGAATGTGAATTTTCTGACTATCCCTGATTTCCTTGATTCGGCAAACATCGTGTTAATGCCATTTTTGAGAGCATATAAAATTAAATCCTTAATATTAGAACATTAAAATAGTTCTGATTGACTATTTTAACCTAAAACTTCGGCATTCTCCTGACATATCCGGAAAATTTCTAAAATTTCTGACCTTTTTTCTGACATTTTGACAATTTTTAGAAAGTCTTTTCTTGAGTGGAAAGCCTGTGTTCTTATGGAATATCTTTTGCACGTACAACAATAAAATTTAATTTTTGTTTGTTTCAATAAGTTTTGGAGAGGAAAAAGGGTCACAACTCTTGTGTTTAATTAAACATTATACCTTGATCGAAGAAAATTTAGCATATGGAAATTCTGGTAAATTTGATAAATTTTGTTTACATTCGGCGAATTAAAGTAAAAAGAAAAATGTACTCGGATATCGAGGTACCTGAAAATGTGTCGAAGTAATGTTAGAAAGTCACATTTACACACATTTTAAAGTACTGAGACATTTTGATAAAAACGTGATTCAGCCCCGGCTGAACCCCTTTAATAAGTAACTTTGTGCAAAACATCAGAAAAAACTAATGAGCAGATCCAGAGATGAGCTGTGACATACATACAGACGGAGCCTAATTCACAGGTCAGTTCGCCATCGTGTGACCTATTCAAGTTTTTTTAAATAATTATGTTAGCACTCCAGTCTCATTAGTGACATAGCCTTATATTCTCATCCCAGTCTCCTTATTGTTATAACTCAAAAAAGTATCAACCCCACAAAGGGTTTTCTTGACCCGTTCGCTTTCTTACTTGTTCAGATATCTATATAACATGTTTTCACTAAAATACTCATACTGCACACTACGTGAAAAAATTCCACTCAAATCTTTCTGTGTGAAATTATAAGTGAAATTATGTTAAGCAAAAATTAATATTCGAAAAAAATATGAACGAGGTACAATGAAACGTTACGTTACATTGAGAAATTTGATCTTTTATAAAAAACTTTAATTTCGATTTGACCACTTTTTTTCCACCTGACATTGGTTCATATACTATTGTATATATTACCTTTTTACATTTCCATCTTCAATATTTTCTTCTTCTTCATTTTCTTCATCTCCTTCAAATGGAGCCAATGTGAAGGGATTGAAACCAGATATCATTTCCCCAATAATGCCTACCCTACGTATAAAAAAAAACTTTGATACAATACAAAAAATCAGAGAATTTCCTCACAAGGTTACTTAATTTTAATGACACATTTCAAATAAAAATTAAGAAAAATGAAAAATGGTTTTAAATGTACTAGAAAATAAAACCATTTATTAATATCTCAGTTTTCAGTCAAAAATTTAATTTAAAGATAAAATCAACACATAACGCAACCCAAGTAACTGTCATGAACATTCAATTTTTTTTCGCAACTTTTCCTGACCGAGTGACATCCTGGATTAAATTGCGTAATCAATCTAACCTTTTTACTGAAAACTGATATCGGAAGTGAGAACTCGTGACTTAATAATCTTGATCAGTGCATAAAATAACAATTGTAAAAACATAGGACTGTTTGTTGCATGTCTTGTGATCAATCAACTAACAAAAACGATATATATGTATGTACAAATTTACAATTATATAACAGAATAAATCCTGATAAAATTTTGGACATGTACCAAAAGTGAGGTGTAGATGTCTGTTCTGTCTATTCAAGGATCTATTTGAAAGTAAAGGCAGAAGATATTAGCACAAAATCGACCGTGCGGTAGACCACAGATGATTTAAATCTAAATTCCAGGACTTGCACGACATTTCTCTTATTTTTCTAGGACAAAATTGTTTGGGATTTATTGGAAAACAAAATTTAAAAAACTGGTGTTGTTCAATCAAAGCTTTTGAAAGAAAACATTAGATTCTTAATAATTAATTAAGAAACAAATTCTAGCCTTTGCACATCATCGAAATAACCCCAACTTCCTTTTAATGATGGCAAACAGATTCTGTGAAAAAAATTGTAAAGAAAATTATAGCTTTCCTTACTTTGCATTAAAACAAATCTGAATTTTCAGATACTACGTATATATAATAAAATATTTAAAAATCACAAGATTAATAAATTCTCGGGGATACAGGCAATATTTTTTGAGGTGCATGCAATGCACTCTATTACATTTCATGTGCATGGAAATATATCTTAATCAACCACGACAAATGTATTGCGACGTTTTAAAAACTTTGTGTTTATGGGAGCAAGTGACGTATATAGCTGAACTGACTTTCCTAATGATCTTTCAAATCCCCTCAAACAATGGACATCAGAGTTCACAATAACGAGCTTTTTCCCTGCAAAACCCAATACAATCTTTTTCTCCTCGTCTGACTTTGCCTTAAGGGGGTTAATTCTTTTTTAGGAAATAAATTTTGTGGCTTTATTCATATCTTGGAGTAGGTATCTTATGCCATGAAAATCCCTCCCCCCATGCTTAAGAGTGAGTGCATGAGTGATTCTGAAAAATACTATGATCATGGAGACATGGGGTATTCAGAATCTGCCAATTTTTGGATCAGAGCTTCATTTTATTACCCTGATTTAGAAAATATAATTTTTTTCCCTGAAAATTAAGTCGTCGTGGAGATATAGTAATTTAAAAAATGTGTAATTTACAGATCAGTATTTTACTGACCAGAAATTAAAACATGAATAACTCAAAAACTATATATTCTTATATCCTCTAAATTTACATGATGGATGTATTTTATATAATCTATTAAATAATGCAAATATTGAAGGTCATAATTTTCCATAATGGCGGCATTTTAGCAAAAAACCCCGAAAATTCAAGAAATTTTTGTCAATATTCTGGTCCTGATAATTCCATGGCACAACGTTTTCATGTAAAAAATATTTTTTTACCATGAAAGATAGATATGTCCCTAACAACATTTGAAAAATTTACCTTGGGAAAATGTGAAGTCTTGCAGAAAAACAGATTTGAAATCAGGCATAAATTTAGGCATTTTTCCCTAGCGATAGTCAAATTCACCATAGTAACGGTTAGTTTTATATGCTCAGATTCAGTGTGGTGATTGCTGGGCACCCTCTGAATTGTTAAAATGTCACAAAAATATATATTAAAGCTGTTTTGTGCTGTTAAAGTTCATTGTTCTTTGAAAATTTTTTTTTGGTCATATAGTCAATTAAATACCAATGTAATCATCTGGAACCATTGTCCGTAGCTTTTAAACAAGAGGCTGAGCAGTTCAGGTTATCTTCAACCCATTAAACTTATTATCAATTAAAATTATCAATTATTATTATCAATTAAAACACTATTGGATGCCTTAAACCATTGGATACCCTGCAAAAATGAATTTTTACCATATATGGGCATTCAGACGTTTTCCCATAATTAGCGAAAACCGAAAATCTTGTGGATCTAAAAACTGAATTTTATCAATTGCAATATTGATGTATTTGCACGTGCAAAATTTCATTCTTCTAGCTATTGTATTTAGCATTGACCAAATAAGGGCATACCAACCACCATGCCCAAAAAAAGGCGGGAAAATCTTCATAATGGCACCTTTTCAAAGTTTACAAACAGGTGTTGCAGGTGCTACATGTTGTTGCATACCATAGACGTAAATGGCTTTGTTATGTTCTATCGGAAAATTGACCAACAGTATTTGTGCAAATCAGAGAGTTCATTGCAAAAATGTCACTGTTAATCCAGAGGAAATATATTTGATGACATTGTCCGAACTGACTACAGATGTATCTGTTCATGTAATGTCAATCCAAAATAAGTGTCCTGGTATGATGACTTGGCCAAATATCACAGAAGGATGGTTGATTCAGAAACGTTTTGGTGATAAATTGGACATAGACAATGGTACTGTTTGTGGCAAACACCGCTTGAACTATGGGATTGAGTGGCGTAGTTCCAGAAATTGTCAATACCCAGGACATGCATCAAAAAACAAAAAAGGTTCAAAGGCTAATTGGAGAAAAATGAGTTACAAGAATGTTGTAGAAATAATGGAATTATTCAGTAGTCCAGCAAAAAAAGTTCACATTCCTCCTGGATCTGTCTGGTGTGATAACTGTAGAAAAATTTTGCATACAAAGATGTGTGAAAGATATTCAGAAGTACTTACAAAGTATCAATGCGATGTTTGTTGTGGCGAACATCCAATGAGGTTTTTAACTTTTTTTCTTCACAATTGTAATATTTTTATATTCAATTTTCTACCAATTTTTAAATTATTCTTAGCAATGAACCACCAAAAACAAAGAGAAGACACTAGTTGTGATGATGAAGTAGGAGTCATCGACAATACTTATCAAGATCCTGACATTTATTATGACGATTCTGCGATCTTAGATAAAGAAAACTTCAATAAGTCAATGTCTACAATTAGTGAAAATTGGAGTCCTTTAAAGTTTCAACTGAGATCAAAGCTGGATCAAATTGATAAAAAAACAAAGGAAAAAGTTGTACGGAAGTCTGTTTTAGCAGTGAAAGAAGTTTTGAATAAGATGGTGCACCTGGACAATTGGAGAGATTAAAAAGTGTTTGTTTTGAGAGGGAGACAAGACAACCTGATTTTTTGATTACAACATTGCAGTCAACTATTGCTCAAGTCAGTGGACGGAATTTAAAAAGGCAACTATTGTCTATTGTTTGTGGGAAAAATGAAGATGATAAATACAATTACACTGAGGAAGAACTGATAAGTTTGTTTCCATCTGTTACAAGGCATGATGTTGCTGTTAGTAGAAAACAAGCAAGCAAGGGCTTATCTGGTATTCCAACTGAACCGGGGAAATTTTTCAAAAGAAGGTTGAAGGATAGTCAGATTAACCATTTTCTAGATTTTTTACAACATGGTGGTGTGATGCAAGATGTAGCCAGTGGAACAAGATCAGTTAGACTGACCAATGGAAGAAAAGTAGCCATGCCAAATGCTGTAAGAACTGTCCACAAAGCAGAAATAGTGCGGTTATACATTGGAGCCTGTGAAGAAGAAGGATATACACAAGACAAAGGCCGTCCATCAACAAGAACAATTTGGAATATGTTGAATAACTGTCCAGCCACACAAAGGAAAAGCTTGTCTGGTCTAGATAACGTAGCAGCAGAGGGTTCTGACAGTTTCGATAAAATTATTTCAATATGTAAAGAGTTGGAGAAGGATAATCACACAGCAACAACTGTTTGTAATGATATAGTAACTGATTTGATAGAAGGAAGAAGATACCTGAAAGGTGAATATAAGGTTCATTGTTTGATTGATGACTGTCCTGGTGTAGCCGACCATTGCAGAGCATTTGCATTATCAGATCCAAAAGAAGAGAAGTTCCAAAAAGAGTGCCCTAGAAGTCACAATCTCTATTGCAACCAATGTGATTCATTGTCAATCGTATTAAAGAAGGTTGCTGATCTTTTTTTACAATTAGACTTGTCAGATAAAATCAAAAGAGATCATCTTTATGACATCAACAATTCTGTGGAGAAACTTATGGAATGGAAAGCACATATACTGGCCACCATTAATCAAGACTGTTGATGAAGATGATGATGTAGACGCAGATGATGGCAATGGAAGTTCTCAGGTGGGTGAAGAGGTGGATGAGGATAGGTGTAGTGCTGTAAAGGTCATCTCAGGAGCAATGAATGTGATTGATATACAACTGGATGAGTGGGTTGCTGTTGCATTTGATCGAGATTGGTATCCCGGTCAATTTGTGAATTACGATGCTGGAGTTGCTAAAGTGCTTGTGCACTTTTTGAAACGCTCTTTATCAAATAATCAGTGGTTTGTGTGGCCTGAGCTGACCCCTGGAGGAGAAACAGACAAGTCCTATGTAGCTGAAGGTGAGAATTTTTTTTTTTTGCAATACAAGAATTATTAGATTTACATTTGCCACTTGCCATTTGCCACGTAAAGTTATTTGGTGGGCTATGAGAAAATTAGGTGTGGATGAGTGGCTAGTTACGATGGTACAGTCTATGTACAGCAATGCTTGAAGTCGTGTCAGGATTAAAGATTCACTTAGTGATGAATTTAGTGTAAATGTTGGTGTACATCAGGGTTCTGTACTTAGTCCTTTGTTGTTTGTTCTAGTCTTAGAAGCGCTGTCGATGGAGTTCAGAACAGGTTGTCCATGGGAGTTATTGTATGCAGACGATTTGGTTCTCATAGCAGAGTCGATGGAAGAATTAGTTGAAAAGTTTGAGAAGTGGAAGAAAGGACTAGAAGAGAAAGGGCTAAGGGTGAACACAGCAAAGTCTAAAGTCATGATTAGTAGCATTGCAGCCAAGTGTGACCTTGTAGTTGGAAAGTGGCCTTGTGGAGTTTGCAGGAAAGGGGTTGGTAGTAACTCAATTTTTTGTCAGACTTGCAAGCATTGGGTACATAAGAAGTGCAGTAGTATTGGTGGAAGGTTAAGAGCTGACATTCAGTTTGTATGCAAGCGTTGCAAAGGTGAGATTATAGAGAATGAAGTATTTCCAGCTTTAATGATGTACAACAGTGGCTCGTTAGAGATAGTTGAGAACTTCTGTTACTTAGGTGATATGTTGGGCAGTGAAGGGGGTGTTGGAAGAAGTGTTACTTGCAGGATAGGTTCTGCTTGGAAAAAGTTCAGAGAGTTACTACCTTTGTTGACTAGCAGAGTCTTGTCAATTGAGGTAAAAGGTAGGTTGTATGAGGCCTGTGTAAGAAGTGTTATGTTGTACGGTAGTGAGACATGGGCAGTGAAGCAGGATGATCTTGACCGTTTAGAAAGGAATGATATGAGAATGGTTAGGTGGATGTGTAACGCCAGTCTGAGAGACAGAAAGAGTTCAGATGAGCTAAGAAGCAGGCTAAGTATTCGTAGAATTAAAGATGTTATCCAGATAAGAAGATTGAATTGGCTGGGGCACTTGGAAAGAATGGAGGAGGATAATTGGGTAAGAAAGTGTAGAGACTTGATAGTTCCTGGGGCAAAGCCCAGAGACAGACCGAGAAAGACTTGGCAGGAGGTTATAAGGACAGACTTGATACAGAGGAAGTTGAGTTTAGATCTAACACAGTCTAGATCAGATTGGAAGAGGGTCATTAATATACCCCGTCCAACCCATGCTAGCATGGAAAACGGACGTTAAGCCGAGAATGATGATGATGATGATGAGTTGACTTTTACGTAAATTTTTTACAGATGCTGTAATTTACAGACTATCTGCACCTACTAAGGGGAAAACGTGATGTGCTGATGTTTGCTACTAATGAAGTAGAGGATGTAAGATCTGCATACAAGGAGTGGATAGAAAGTAGATAGGTATGTAAAATTATCAGAGGAATAACATTAAAAAGGATAACATATAAATGTAATGGAATTGTAATAAAAATGTAATTTAATGGTTTTTAGGTTGACGTGTTATCTTACTATGTCATACATTTTTAAAGTACATTTGATTCATGTACTTTAAAAATGCTTGTGTAACGATGCTTTTATTTTATATATAGTCTTTACAGTTTTATATTTAGCTAGATACAAAGTCTTTACAGTTTTATAATTAGCTAAATACAACTATTCATAATGTTACCTTTTTAGATTTAACTATATACATAGCTATTCTTTCAAGTTTCTTTTCTCATACTGTTTCCAGCTGTTATTATGGAAGCTCTATTGCTTACTATATAGTCAACATTTTATAAAAAAGGTCTTTTTAATCACAGCAAACCTTAGTCATATATTTTGGTGATATTTTAACAATTCAGAGGCTGCCCAGCAACCACTACACTAACACTGAGTATATAAAACTAACTGTTACTATGGTGAATTTGAATATCGCTGGGCAAAAATGCCTAAATTTATGCTGATTACAAATCTGTTTTTCTGCAAGACTTCACATTTTCCCAAGGTGAATTCTTCATATGTTGTTAGGGACATATCTATCTTTCATGGTAAAAAAATTTTTTTTCATGAAAACGTTGTGCCATTGGATTATCAGGACGGGAATATTGACAAAAATTTCTCGAATTTTCAGGGGTTTTTTCTAAAATGCCGCCATCATGGAAAATTTTGACCTTTAATATTAGCATTCTTTGATAGATTATATAAAGTACATTCATCATGTAAATTTACAGGGTATAAGAATATATAGTTTTTGAGTTATTCATGTTTTAATTTCTGGTCAGTAAAATACTGGTCTGTAAATTACACGTTTTTAAAATCGCTATATGTCCACGACGACTCAATTTTCAGGAAAAAAATTTATATTTTCAAAATCAGGTTAATAAAATGAAGCTCTGGTCAAAAAATGAGCAGATTCTGAACCCCCATGTCTCCATGTTCTCAGAATCACTCATGCACTCACTCTTAAATACTTGTACCACGCTTACTGAGAAACTAAGTTAATAATAAGAGATTTTAGTAACAGAAAGAATTTTGAAATCAAAAGAAATTTCTCCTAAGCATAATAAACTTTCACATTGATTTTCGGGACATTTTATAAATCTCAACAAAATTTGAACGCTATGAAGTTCATTTTCTAAAAACTAAAATCAAAAACTTGGAACTCAATGACTTAGGAATGGCATTTTTTTTACAAATTAGATTGAACAAACTTCAAAGAGCCCATTTTAAAAACTTCACTGTTAACAGTAAAGGAAAATCAAAATCAATTTTTTTTCTCCATAAGCAAAGCTAACATTGAGATTCTG
This sequence comes from Hydractinia echinata, assembly GCA_030067915.1. NCBI lineage: Eukaryota > Metazoa > Cnidaria > Hydrozoa > Anthoathecata > Hydractiniidae > Hydractinia > Hydractinia echinata. Next base: position 892,352 of record JASGCC010000132.1, read on the forward strand.
GAAGCTTACTTTAAAAGATAACAAACTGGTCCCATCCCTAGGAACGCTACAATCTTAATGTGATTGACGTTTAATCACTAATTAAGATAATCTATCACAAATAAGTAAAAAACAAAGATTTTAAGAAACTTTTAGCTTAACTAGCTAATTTAAAAAGAAAATTCTTTTAGTAAGGTTTGCAAAAAAATGTAGTATTTGGGTTTGTAAAAATTTTAACTCAACATGACTTCTTTTCAGGACAATTCTAGGCCATCTTTAACTTTTTATCAAATTTGCAGGAATTTCCATGACTGTGGTGGTCAACATGCGACCAACATAACAGAAGAATTTTCAACCATAAAACCGATAGGTTACAGTATAATTATGAAATTAATACTACAAAAAACTGGAAAAACAAAAATACATGGATGAAAAATATTGAACTTAGGATGGCAAAAAAATCACAACGATGATCTAGAACTCCTTAAGTACATGCAACTTCAATCAATCAATCAATCAGTCGATCAGTCAGCCGATCCATCAATATTACTGTTCTTACCTCATACTTTCTACATTGATTTCATAAATATTATCATTTTCTTTTGATCCAGCTTTGCTAAAAAGTTAAATTAAAAAACAACAGATATAATAAAGATTTTCGCAAAGGATATCAAAATAATTTCAAATGGTCGTTCCTCTTTGCTCAGTTTTCATTTCAAAGATATTTGCAAGAGTTGTCACATGTCAATATGGTGAAAATGCAATTTATTTAAGGCTTGTGACGAAGTAATAATAATAAAGTAGTAATAAAGTAGTTAAAAGTAATAAAGTAAATCAATTTTTTCAGGTTTTTAGAAACAACTCTTAAAATCAATCAGTCCAAAAAAACTGCTCTATTTCAGCGAAACTTGGCACAGTAAACGAAAAGGTATGCAAACATTAATTCTTTACGTTTCACATTCACATACGTTTCTTTTTTACTCTCAGCTGGACTTAATTAGTGGAAATTTTTTTGGTTTGTCCGTACGATGGCCTCTAAGGCTTACTTTTCTTCTTAAAAAAACACTTCTCTACTGAGCTAAATTGATTCGAGATATTATTTTATTCATGCACATGTGGAACCTGCTACAATATAAAGCTGTTGGTAAATTGAGCACGTATTAGCCAAGCGAGAAGTAAAAAAAAACACCGACAAAGGGTGCAAAATTGCAGACCAGATTTAGTTGTAAAGAGAAGGTTTCCGACCACATGCAGAGAAGTGTCAAAATACAGAAGAGAAGTGTCAAAATACAGAAGAGAACTGTTTGAATCATAAAAAAGAAGTACTTTTAAATTGGAAGAGAAGTGATTCATAGGGGCTATCGTAGTCCGTTGGCAAAAGTTTGTCTGAATAAAGTGGCATCAAACAAGCTTAACTAAGATATATATATTTTTATGACCACATACACATACCTGTTTTTTATTGAAAATGGTTTACTCCTATCAAGCAGCCATGTCGCAGATTCTTTCGAATTAGGAAGCAAAGCTACTAACACCGGTGATCTTTGGCTAAATCAAATAATCTAAGGATGAAGTTACACCAATAATATACGCTTGTGAGTTAGTGCAAATAAATTTAGCCTAATCTTGCTTGGGCTGAGTTTCGAATAATTCACAGGGGAGTTTTCCACATTATTACCACAAAACATTTTCTTCAAAAAATGTGAAGACCATGAAAACATTATACTCTCTCCTCCTCAGTAAAATTATCTTAACTTTTACTGCAGACAAGCAGGTTTGGAGAAGAAGAAACCAAGCAGAAAAATAATTTTGTGAACACTTTACGTTAGCAGGGTGTCTGCAAAGGAAACAATTGAGAATACTTTGAACAACTGGACACGTTAATAAGGATAATAGAATGTTTTTCATTCATTAAGCCAATAAAGATGTTTTGTTTGTTTGTTTGTTTGTTTAAACAATATATGCAGTTGCTTCGAAGTGATAAAATACAGAATGACAGAACTCAATTTCAGTTGATCCTTACTTGATCATAGACTTGATTGGAGGTCTTTTACTAAAATATAAAACTAAAATATTATCTAACTACCCTAATAAAGTCCAGGATGCTTTTTCACAAAAAAGGCAAACACAGAATTGCAACAGAGGAATTAATATTTACTTTTGTTTCGAGGAGAATGATGCAAGTTTGATGTTATGAATATCCTCTGTGGTTAGATCTGATGCCAGTTTAAAACCTGAATTAAGAAAAAAAAACTATCATGGAACAAAACGAGAACAAAAAATCTTTGTAACTATAAACAATATCTCACCATCGTTATTCACTGGACGGCCATGTGCATTAAATGCGTTACTGCGAAATAATCTAAAAAGTTTGCAGTCATTTTATGGTAAAAAAATTATATTTTATTTATTTATGCGTTTGGAAACATATTTTTGAGTTAAAATGTTTTACAATTAGAATGAAAGAAAATAATCATCTGGTTTCTGTTTGTAAGCGGAACTTTCTAATTTTTACTACAACATTTTAGGCAAAATAGAATTGTAAAGCATTTAAATTTAGGCATTGTCTCAAAACGACATTGGTAGATCTGTTGAAAGCTAAATTTAACACAAATAAAAGCGTGACAAAAATTGGCGTAAAAAACAACTATAGCAACAATAAAAGTTACTTCAAGTACAACTGAAATCCCATTTCTTCCATTTCTTTTTGTATCTCAATGAGAAAACAAGAGAGAGAATACAGTAGATTAAAAAGTGATTCAAACTTTTTCACCCTATTCTCTTCTCTGTAATTTTTTTTTTGGGGGGGGATAATAAGATAATATACAATTAAAAAATTTTAATTTTTTTAATTTTCAATATTATGCAAAGGCCTGTTTTATGCACTTGGCTTCAATCTGGATGAAATGTAATTTGAAATAACACTTACTGAATTAAAAAATGCTGTTAGTATAAAAGGTAAGCTACCATATAGACGCAGACTGGAAGAAGAACATACCTGCCTAGCTCTTCCTGTATCAGCTCTAAACTGTTTCTACGAAACGTCACCCAAACGACAAGACAACAGAAGGAGTATAAGGTCTAAACTTAGAAAAATCACAACTTGGTGTCTGGCTTACACACTTGAGTTTGAATACTAATATTAGGTGCCATCAAGTATGATGTTTGACATACAAACCTCGTAGAATGCCCTATCCGTTTTGGTGAATGATTTTCTTTGCCTGTAAAAACATAACATTAATTTATAGGTGAGATAATATCTTAATGTTTGAAATAAAATCTAACATCCTAGAAAACTCATTAAGATTCAAAATTGTTCACTCTTTTTTTTAGCAAAGGAGTTTTTCATTAATATCTAAGGCGTTAATGGACCAAACTTCTTACAGTTGCACTTACATACCTTCCACAAGCCATGTGATGTTGCTTCTCGCCTTGGAGACCAAGAAGCAAAGTACAGTATTTTTTGGCCAACTGCTTCTTAATCCTTTCCTGCTTGTTTATAGTAACTAAAATTGCTTTCTTCTCTGCTACACTTGGTTCCCTAAATTCAGCCAAAAAACCAGTTGGAGTAAAATGTTTATACAATCAGGCAGTTGAACTTGAGATAAAAAAACAACATTTACATTAGAGTGGATTTGGATTGATTTTCAAGAGCGATTCTATCAAAGAATACATCAAAGTAGCACAACAAAACAACCAGCAAGGCATCAAACTGATTCTCCCTAAAATACAAAACCAACATACATACAGCATACATATAGTGGAGATTATGTAGCGGTAGCGCATTAAAATTACAATCATAAGGTCTCAGTTTTCAGTCCCAAATGAGACGCGACTTGATTTTAGGGTTGTCAGGCTATTTGGAGCCATCTACTGCCAACAAACTAGTTTGTGTCACATGCAAGCAAGTTTTTTCTCTTCATCTCTGTTGGTTATGTAGCATAGTTACAGTAGGAGGGGAGAACAGCCAACCATAGGATGGAATCTCCATGTACGTTAAACTTTTGTTACTTTTGGACATACAACAACCATAATATACTGCTTTAAATTGACTACAAGTTAATTATGTCACATATTGGTGATCCTATTTCATTACCTTACACTGTCTTGAAATAGTTCTGCCACATCATTGGATGCCACTAACAATTCATATGACACCACTGTAAATTAAAGAAAAAATGCTATAATATATATAGGATCCACAACAAATTCTCAACTCAATTTTTATTTTCAGTTTACAGAACAAAGAAATTAAAAAGAACTTCATTTCTTGGCAAAAATGTGCTTTTTAAATTAAAATTAAAATTAAATTTAAATTTAATTTTTTTAAAATTCATCTTCAATCAAAAATTGAAAATCAAATGCTATTATTTTTCATTTTCATCTGATCTTATTGAAAATCGATTTTAATTTTGATTTCCTTTAAATTGGAAATCAAATCAAATCCAATACTTTTTTATTTTTAATTTGATGAATTTAAAATTTAAATTAATACCTTTATACGTTTTACTAAAACGAAAAGTTTTGTTGATATTTAACAAATAAATTATATTACATCAAATCTGTCTTTTTATTTCACTGAATTTTAAATATTTTTCAACTTTGTTTCATGCAATTGAATTTAAAGACTACAAATACAACCATATCATTTCTGTTTTAAAAAATCGAAGGACAAGACAAACCTATTATTTGTAGCCCAATTATTTCTGTAAGCAAATCAACTATAGTTTTATTTTTTCTTATTAATCCCTGCAACACTTGTATCTTCAAATTGTATGGACTAAACAACATACAATATTTTGGGGGCAAAATGAAACTCATTTCGGTTAAATCTTATTTTGGGTCCATGTAAAAGTTACCTAAGAGTTTAAGCTAACACAAACCTTTGACATCATGCAATGTGATTGATCGTGTTTCAGATGTATGAATTTTTACTGTGCTTGGTTTGGGAGAAGTAACAACTGATTTTTTGTGTTGTCTTACAGCTTTCTTTTGCTTAATTGGAGAACTGAAAATAAAATCAAAACATGAAGGTGCATCAATCATTAAACAACCGGGTAACATGTAATATTTTGACCTTCTATAATGGGCATTTTAACAATTCCCTTACTAACAGGGGTGTCTATTTAATTGACAGTAGAAAAGTATAAAAAATGAAACAGGAAAAGAAATTTAACAACTGGAATTTTTTTACTTTTATTTTAATACTAACAGTTGTTAACTTCTTTAGACTATTTTATATTAAAATCTTCATCAAACATTTTTGAGCAACACACCTGCTCTTATGTGGTGCTATCAATGGTCTTGTCATTTTCTTAGCTCTTGAAGCATTAGTCAATTGCCGACCAGTACTATGAACAAATCAACACCAAATCTCTAGTGACAATATTTTCAAATATTTTCATCAGTTAGCAATTCATTAGTAGCCATGCTTTTAGTATACACTACCAGAACTAATAAAAGAATTCTAACATTAACATGTCTCCCAAAATATTACTTTCTGTATGCTGCTATACGAAACAATTAACAGCTACAAAGTTGACATAATATTTTCCCAGTTCTACATGGAAACTGTCAAAAAAGTTGTAAAAAGTATGTACAAGTATAGAAACCTTTTTCATATTATTACTATTTCAATTTTATTTAAAATAAATAGTTACAAAAGTTGAGTTTGCAGTAAAAGTTAATTTGCTCAGAACTTCCAGCTCTATCCAAGGAAGCAGCTAGGATCTTTACTGAGCAGTGAAATAGACTGTTCTACCAGTAGTGTGAAGTATTTTACTTTGCTTAAATATTATCACATATAATAAAATGATTATCTAGATACATACGTGATTTGTTCCAGACTATTTGTCTCTTCCTTCCATATCCATTTTTTGAACATTGTACTTGTGTCTGGAAGCATATCAGGAAACTAGAAACAGTTAGGAATTTTTCCTTTTCATGTATTTCGTATTATTTATAAGAAATTTGTATGCAAAAATCCAAAACATGCAGAAGATAAAATAATTAGCAATCCAACTTGCTCAGACTGCAGTTACTAGCGTGATCATGTGTACAAAACATCTTATATAATAATATACACTTAGTCTGTGACATGCATAGTAGGTATGTTTATAATATATAAGTCCACCATCATTTTATACCTCTGGTTCCCCTTAATTCAGTTAAATTGTAAAATGCCAGATAGTGATGGCTACGTAAAAACAGACCTGGTCAAGTCTGTAAATGGTTGGCAATAAAACAATGTCAAAAATTTTGTTTGAATATGGGCTTTTTTATGCAATTATTTACAGTGTCAAAAAACGTTTGTGCATGCTCACTCTTTACCCATATATACAAAAATGGGCTGATTGCTAAAGATATATAGGACTTTACAAAAATATGCTTTAATTGTGGTTTAGCAAAAAAGAGCTTGGTGAACATTGTTTTCTTTTTCTTGCATTTAAACTGATTTTGTGTTAAGCAATCACAGTTTTAAACGCTTTGATTTTAATCTATGTTTTACAACATTTTGTTCATATGATTTGAATCTGTTTGGGCTACCGTATTTAATATCACTGCAATATTATAAGTTATCATATCAATAGCGAAAGGTTCCAATTTTAAAGAATACAAACACCTTAGGTCAGTGTTTACAGATTCTAAGGACTTACGCTTTTCTTCTTCTTCTTCTATGCCTTTTTGATTTGTAAAAACAGTGTTTTATTTATCTTAGGCGAGGCAAATGACTTTAGATAAATCACTCCATCGTTTTCTATCTTGTGCAATCTGTTTTAGTGTGCGAAGGTCATCAGTTGTTGTAAATTGCTTAACAGGGAGTGTTGGGTTATTTTTGAGAGTTGTTTTGACTTGGACTTACGCTCCTGGGTATTTAAACCTTTGAATGGTACTTATTGCTGATTTCAATATCTTTATATTTCCTACAGGCCTTGAAAGATGTCATGATATAGGCTTTTTGTAGACCCAAAAAAGAAATTTTAGAGATTAATTTCTCTACGTGATGGACAAGTGAGTTTGTATAGAAAACTAGATGGTCACATATTGATGAAGTAGCAATACCAGAGAAGTGGTTTTCATATCCATGGGTTTAATCTGTGACAAACTACAAAATGATGACAAAAAATTACTAACCAGCTGTTTCATTTCTTCTAATGGTTTATCAGTTGTAAATTTCTTTGCAGCACTGTACATTTTTTATTAGCTTTAGCCAACTATATATAATTTAAAAGTAATAATAACAGCAGGACTGTATCTGAATTTAAACTAGCCACAGATAAGTGTCTTAATACTGGTAAAATTTCCTTAATGAAAATAATATTTTTTACCAACATTTGGTATATAACTGGAATATTGTCAAAACAATTTTCTTACACCATCAAGCTTCCTCTTCGAGCTCCTTCCTCAGTACTGTTACGTCATCACAAGATAAGCCCTGGCTGCGCTGTATAAACACGGGTCAATTTACTGACTTTAACCCTTGTTTTAAAAGAACAAAAAAATTTTCTTTACTTTCTCTACAAAAAAACCCAAATATAAATACTGAAAGACTTTTTATCTCCTAATACTTTCTCCGATTTGATCACATACAACACGCCCTGGCAACTAACATGCACCACAACATGTTTTTCTTATAAAAATACAGAAACATGAACAAAACATGAACAAAAAACCTAAAAAACAAGCCTTGGGGATGAGGTATACTTTTGCTGTACCAGAATCACTGTGAAATTTTAGAAATTAACTTTTGCAGTCAAATCTCTGAAGAAATTTTCACAGAAATAAACTTTTGCAGTCGACCAACACTGCAGCATAAGAAACTTTCACAAAAATTAAAGGGAACCCAAGGTAAAAAATGAAGTTGGACTTATATTATATATATATAGAGAGAGCTTAAAAAGTTGGTTAACAAGCCTTTTTTAATTTTTTAAAATCTTTTTTTTTTGTTCTCAAGATATTCACATTTAAAAAATTTCGGATTTAATTATGCTGCATAAATTATGATGTCATATTTAAGTAATAGCAAATTATGACATTTTTTATCATCAGTAATTTTAGACCTGTTAAGGGATGTGCATTTAAACTTTATCATTTTATACCTCGGGTTCCCTTTAAGGTTAAATTACCGTGAAAGTTTTTCCCTTTAAGATATTCTTGAGTGCAACCTGTGTATTAATTTTTGGAAAATACAAATGCTGAATTTTTAATGCGTAAAATGTTACTATTACTTTGTGAGCAGAGGAATAGAAATAGAAAGCTTCCAACTGGAAAAATAAGTTTTAAATTAGGCTTTTTAATCGCAAAAATAAGTTCTGCAAAAAAAAAATTTTCCGCAAAATTCTTTGTTTTAATATATCCAATTTGTTAAAGGTCTGTGCGAGTTTAAACTGCCCTTTTACCTTTTAGTATAGTATCATAATGCAACTTAGTGTCTCCTGAGAACTACCTGATATACTTATTTATATCGTTGTAACAAGGGATATATAAACAGAAGCATAAAATAACCATTTTTTACTGAAAATTAGCGATTTCGAAAAGTATATATATAATAGTCATTTAAATTAATTTTTTTTTGCTTTGTTAATGGTTTTTGGTCTTGGAATCTCCTGATGATGTCACATAGATAATATCACCTTTGATTGCTGCTTGAGAATGGTCTAGTATAATAGTGGTTGTCAAAGATTGTGGTTGTCTCGTGAAGTGTTATTTTTATTTTATAATTTCAACCAAAAAGCAACTTTTTAGGCAAAATGAAAGTTGTTTTTTTAGGTTTTGATATATTCTCAACTTTTAGAGATCAACTTGTTTGTAAACTCTAAAGCTTACCTCCTGTGTGTGAAAAAACGTTGATAATCAGGACAATTATATATATAAATATTTTTATCTAGAATAATCAAACCGAATAGGCAAAAACATATCGTTTGAATAAAGAGAATACAAAAAATCTATTTGTTGTGAATGAAAGAATGCTGTTTAAATTCGCTATGTTAAGCGAGCTATAAGAGAGACGTTGTATTGAAGTAAAATTGAATAAAAACAGTTGTAAAAAATTGCAAGAAGGTAACAACAAGAAGTTGTTTGAGACAAATAAGACTTGAGACTAGGATAGGCGTCACTGGAGGAGAGTTTTGCTTATTTTTGCTTGCCCAGCATCCTCACCCTTTTTCGCCAAATATCCCTTTAAATGTCAATAACGTCGTCAAATGAAATACATTTGTCTTTCTAATACTGTGTTTTTTCTGGGAACATTAGCAATTAATCAAAATTAGCTTCCCCAACCCTTACTAATGCTACCTCAATACACCTCTTCACAGTTTAAGTCGTTCGCTCGTTTTCAGTATTGAAAAAAGTAAGTAAACAGTCTAAATTTAAAGGTTAACTACAATAATTTTACAACTGGGCGTCATATAATAGAAATTAAATTCAAAATTAAGAAAACGTTCTCCTTAATTTTTGAAAGTTCATCTACTTGAAGAAACAAGCTTTGTTAATTCATCGTTTTTACACTTGTGCTTCTTCTTCGATGTCTTCTCCGAGTGCGCATTAAAAACGTCAAAATTCAAGATGGTTGCACGATACGTCACAGAATGTATGTGCATGCCGAAGAAATCTAACCCCCCTGTGACCGCTTTGAATATTAAAGCAGTAAAGTTATTAATTTCTTTCTTTGCATATTTTACATGGCTAGCAAATATCGAGGGATATACCCTGTCTATTATTTCCAGGAGGGGCCATGGCTTTGATGGGGAGTCCTGGAGTATTTAATGCTCTCTTTGAGCTACGCAAACTCAATTAGGGTCAGCACTCTGCTAGACAACTCCCTGCAATATCCAACGGCCCACACAGTGAGCCATCTCCCCAAATTCCCTCACATGGCTTGGGTTAACCCGGGGCTATGGTAATATTCAATTGCCCATATTGAATCGTCGTCAAGGGGAATCGAACACCGGTCTCCCGCACAAAGTACAAGAGTGATAACCACTAAACTACGGCGCCATGTGGCGTGAATCATAAGTTACCAGCTTTTAAAACTTGAAAATAATAAATCATGTCGTCTTCGGACGTTTCTGATGTTGATTGTCGAGATCAAGTTCTTGGTTTCCAGTTTGAACCTAGGAAAGGGTGGATTACGAAACAGACGAAGAAGTGGAAGAAATATCTTCCAATTTGAGAACAAATCTTGCTGTAAGCACGTGGTGTAAGTGTGGAAATTGTACATTACAGCCCACATAACGTGAATGCATGTGCTGTCATGAACTCGAGTCCTTCGATTCATACGAGTTGAGTGGTACGTTGGAAATAATTATTTTCGAACGAGATATCGTTATAAATGTAGTCCTGGAAACTAAGTTTGTCAGTTATTAATTGGATAATTATGTACATATATTTTTAGAATCTGTGTGCATAATATCCTATGTATATAAATTTCGCACCTATTATACTGCTAAAAGAAAATCTTTGGACGGCTTTGGAGGGGTGCATGATCGCGAAAGTTCTTACCTACATCCAAAAGACAATGTCCCTAACAAGTGAGTTTCTTACTAATTTTATTTTTAGAACCATAGCTACTCTGGCGTTGTAATATCATAAATGTATTTATATAGGAATAAATAAATAAATATGTTAGGAAAGTCTTGAGTACTTCGTTGAAGTTTCTATTATTGTCTCCTCGTTGTTTTGAAACGACTCACAAATTTGGGATATCATCTAAAACCAATAAATCTCGGTGTGACTACAATAACTTTGACAATTAAATAAAATTCAGTACAACTATATAAGAACATTAACCTGTTTTTTGGAGATTTTATCTTTTATATTCGCCCTCCTGCTCTTGTTTGTTTTAGTGTGGTCGAATATAGATGGTATGGAACCTAATTTTAATTTCCGTCGGATTGGTTTTTCATCTAAATAAAAAACAACAACTTTGTACTTAGTCCTCCATATCAGAAAATATATGGAACTATACCAGTAATACCTTTCAGTAACTTGTTGCGTAAATCAACAGACTCGTCAAAACAGCTTTCTTCAAAATGTTTTTCGCATAAATTTTGCTTCTGGCAAAATCAGAAGCAGAGAGAAACAGATTTGCAGATGTGTTAAGAAGGGAAGACCAGCGCAATGAGGTATTCAAGATAGCAAAGCAAATGAAGAAGACTAATCAAGATGTTGTAGGTGAGAAGTGTATACGTAATGACGAAGGTGTTTTGGCTAGCACAGAGGAGGAGAAAAGGGTAGCTTGGAAGAATTATTATCAGAGGTTGCTTAACACTGAGTTTGATTGGGATGAGGATAATTTGTCTGATGATGATGTTGTAGAAGGGCCAGCTATGCAGATCAAGACAGAATGGGTAGTGGAGGCTATTAGGAAATTGAAGATTGGCAAGGCTGCAGGAGTATCAGGTATTGTTGCAGAGATGGTAAAAGCATCTGGATATATTGTAGTTGAGCTTATTACAAGTCTTGCTAACCAGATTATAAAGGATGGTGCTATTCCGAGTGAGTGGCAGTCGAGTGTAATAGTGAATTGTTTCAAGGGCAAGGGTGATGCATTAGAAAGGGGTAACTATAGAGGTTTGAAGTTGGTTGATCAAGTAATGAAAGTTATTGAAAGAGTGATTGATAAGTTACTTAGAGAAAGGATTGATATAGATAAGATGCAATTTGGTTTTGTTCCAGGGCGTGGCACTACAGATGCAATATTTTTACTCAGACAGCTTCAGGAAAAGTATATATTTAGGAAAGAGAAAGAATCTCTATTTTGCCTTTGTAGATTTAGAGAAAGCTTTTGATAGAGTGCCACGTAAAGTTATTTGGTGGGCTATGAGAAAATTAGGTGTGGATGAGTGGCTAGTTACGATGGTACAGTCTATGTACAGCAATGCTAGAAGTCGTGTCAGGATTAACGATTCACTTAGTGATGAATTTAGTGTAAATGTTGGTGTACATCAGGGTTCTGTACTTAGTCCTTTGTTGTTTGTTCTAGTCTTAGAAGCGCTGTCGATGGAGTTCAGAACAGGTTGTCCATGGGAGTTATTGTATGCAGATGATTTGGTTCTCATAGCAGAGTCGATGGAAGAATTAGTTGAAAAGTTTGAGAAGTGGAAGAAAGGACTAGAAGAGAAAGGGCTAAAGGTAAACACAGCAAAGTCTAAAGTCATGATTAGTAGCATTGCAGCCAAGTGTGACCTTGTAGTTGGAAAGTGGCCTTGTGGAGTTTGCAGGAAAGGGGTTGGTAGTAACTCAATTTTTTGTCAGACTTGCAAGCATTGGGTACATAAGAAGTGCAGTAGTATTAGTGGAAGGTTAAGAGCTGACATTCAGTTTGTATGCAAGCGTTGCAAAGGTGAGATTATAGAGAATGAAGTATTTCCGGCTTTAATGATGTACAACAGTGGCTCGTTAGAGATAGTTGAGAACTTCTGTTACTTAGGTGATATGTTGGGCAGTGAAGGGGGTGTTGGAAGAAGTGTTACTTGCAGGATAGGTTCTGCTTGGAAAAAGTTCAGAGAGTTACTTCCTTTGTTGACTAGCAGAGTCCTGTCAATTGAGGTAAAAGGTAGGTTGTATGAGGCCTGTGTAAGAAGTGTTATGTTGTACGGTAGTGAGACATGGACAGTGAAGCAGGAAGATCTTGACCGTTTAGAAAGGAATGATATGAGAATGGTTAGGTGGATGTGTAACGCCAGTCTGAGAGACAGAAAGAGTTCAGATGAGCTAAGAAGCAGGCTAAGTCTCCGTAGAATTAAAGATGTTATCCAGATAAGAAGATTGAATTGGCTGGGGCACTTGGAAAGAATGGAGGAGGATAATTGGGTAAGAAAGTGTAGAGACTTGATAGTTCCTGGGGCAAAGCCCAGAGGCAGACCGAGAAAGACTTGGCAGGAGGTTATAAGGACAGACTTGATACAGAGGAAGTTGAGTTTAGATCTAACACAGTCTAGATCAGATTGGAAGAGGGTCATTAATATACCCCTTCCAACCCATGCTAGCATGGAAAACGGACGTTAAGCCGAGAATGATGAATGATGATGATAAAAATATCTGCTTCGGTAAATTTTCTCTTTTTATTTTTACTTAGCGTTAGCCAAACCTTGTCCTTAGGAAGAGTGAAAAAAGTTAAATTCTTTTGTTTAATTTTACTATTTGTACAATTAACAGCAGCACACCAAGACATGTTGATATCTTCGCTATATTGCAATTAAATCGTATGATATTTACAAGCGTGCAATATTTATCATTAATATTTCATTATTTTTTAGAAGAAAAGTATAATTTTTTTAAACAGGGGTAAATATGTGGTGATATAAAAATTGTTAATGCATTCGTACAGAAAGAGTGTGCGGCAAATATTTCTAACCATTTTGTTACGTAACTCGCTCGATCTTCGGCATACCGGCAGATTTTCCGTTTTCTAATGGCCGCCAAGCGCGCTAGTACAGATGGTGAGATGAAATTTTTCATTAGTAGTTTTTTTACTTTTGTGAACGCTTTGTGAAAATTCTGATGTGAATTCTTTAATAACATATAGTAAAGACTTATTTGAAATAAACTTTTAAAAGCATCGTAGGTAACCTTTAAAAAGGCTTTGACATACATCATGGGCATTATGAATATTTATCATTTTATGAAAAAATAATTGATCTCACGACATGAAAATTTAGTATGTTATTGGGAGTAACCCTACTTGAAACATATGTGAAGGAAGTGTAACTTTTCTTTTTAAAATATTTCACAAAAAAATTATAGCTATATTTACTTTTCTTCATGGTCAGAGCCTTCTTAATTCATAACAGTTTACTTTCTTTTTTCAGAGCGTTGTGACAAAAGAAAGATTTATTTACAAAAGTTTTTTGTCACCCGAGAGGTCTCTTGCACGTATATAGCTAGTATTCCTCACTCACTCACTTGCGATTGTAACTGAACTAATAGCTATCATAAAAAAATTGTTAGCGTGATGCTTTTTTGGCTTTTGCATTTTTTCATCTGAATGCGCATTTGCCGCAACTTTGTCTACCATTTATAAACAAATCATTAAATCGTGCCCGACCCTTTGCCACATTTTTCGCGGGTTACGACCGACCCGTTTCTTGCACATTTTTGCACACGATAATTTACTCACTTTTTGAGATATGCGTTTTCTTACTTCAATTTGAATAGCTTTTTTCTCATTTTATTTATCAAAAAGTTCTATAGCGTTGAAACAAAATGCTCAGTAAGACTGTGCAGTAAATTTTGTACACTTCAGCTAACTTTACATTGATTTAATAAATCTCGTGTGAAATCAACTTGTACTGAATCAACTTTTGTGTGTTTGATCGTTTGAATTACCTTATTCCGACCGTTCTGGAATGACCAATGTAGTAAAAAACCACGTGTAAATAAACTGAAAGTACGCAGTAAAAAATGTATCATAATGAATGGCTCTATTGATGAGTTAATACCGATGAGTATCATGAATATCGAAAGTAATGCTGTTTATTAAGTACTGTTTTCTTTGCTGTACATTTTTGTAAACCCAAAAAGATGCGGGACATTTCCTTAAGAATTCAGGAGAGTGTAGGATAAAAACGAAAGAAGAAAGTCTTTATTGACAACTTGCTTCTGAATAACAAGAGAATCGTTCTTATTGTGAGTTTTTCACTTTATATACTTTGATTTAAAAAACTTTATGTGAGGTTGGAGCAAAAAATAAACACTGTTTCTGTAAAAATTTGTTTTATCTAAAGCTACTGTAATAAATGTGATGCTTTGTTATTTAAGCGCATGCGCGTACATACAAGTGTATACACAAGACGAACTTTAAACGAATAGCGTGCGTTCCTCTTGTGGAGAAAAATACACAAAACATCTGATAGCTAATACGAAGAAAACTTAATTTAAGAATAATTTAAGAATACACTTGTCTTGCTTTTGTTTACTTTCTATATAAAGTCTCTGTGAAGAGTATTAAATTGCGGCTAAAGCTAAATTAGGTTCAGATGGCGAAATGAAAAACCGGCTTTTTTAGGAAGTTGTTGGAAAAACTGATTGTACATCTTGTATGTGGATTCACCAAGACACAAAAACACGACAAACAAACAGAATGAGTAGGTCAGGTAGATAATGACATTACTAATGTGCAGATTTACAACATATGTTACACAAATATACAACCACTATACAACAACATGTTAGACAAGTAATATAAACAGCATTTTAATGTTAGTTATAGGTTACTAGACATTTAACCAGTTAGTTTTTTTCACTACCAACAGTAGCTACTTCCTTCAGTTGATTAATTTCCGCTATTTTGACTAGATTTTCGTGAATTTAGCAAGTTTTATCCATATTCGCAAAAATTCATCTGCGCTAAAATTCCCGGAAAGGTCATTTCGCGAAAATAAATCTTTGCAAAATCACTAGGAATGACTTCGTTAAAATTAACTTCGAGAAACTTTTGGAAAGACAAATAATTTTTTCATTTCTACGTCTCTTAATTTTCTCGGTAAATTTCTATTTTTGTAGTTTGTAAAAAAGTCTAAGTAAGACCAGTTAAAAATTACCGTATCTCAATAAATAGGCCTGAAATAAATTAAAATGGCGAAAAATACTAGATTTGTGAAAAAAGGGTTTTAAATAAAACCTTAAAATGATTCATTCGCGAAAAATAATCTTTGCGTTTTTTGGAGCTCACGACAGTAAGTCCTCGCGAAAATTAATCAACTTAAGGTAGTGAAAAATAGTAATGAAGATAATAGTATTATCAATTGATCCATACATGTTTTTGGGGGAATTCTTTTATAAGGCATAAGGTTTGGGGCTAATTTTTAAAGAAAGTGCTAAGGAATTTCGAAGCTGAAAAACTAAGTAAGAAAGAAAAGTTCAAAGCAGCATAAGAAGCTTCAGTATAATTGTCTAACACAAGCGAAAACTGAGAAACTCTTAAAAAATTCGACTATCAAAATTGCCTTCTTTTTCTAGAAACTGCAAGGTTATTTAAAAAATTGGGGTCAGTTTAAAATCGTGTTGCTATCCTTTTACGTGAAACATTTCATTTTCTTAAAGAAAGTTTTAAAATTTCGTGACCCTTGCGATTTTTTTAAAACTCGCAAAACTTAAATAATACTAGGTTAGTTTTTTTTCTAAGTTCGCTAAAAATTAAGTTTTCAGATAACAAATTATTAATCAACTAGCGAGAAACTTAATGTCGTCAATTCCTCCTCATCATCAACTATTTTATACCCTAACAAATTCATCACTTCATAACATTCTGTCTCGATCACCCGAACAGCTGTATACTTCATTTGCACTCGCCAGTTGTGGACAGACGAGGTTAAATTCTTTGAGTAGAAATCTTCCACAGATCCAGAGGTAGACGATCCTGTTTGTGACGATCTGGAGGTGGCTCCATATGCTAACTTATCAAGCCACATGCGTACTTGTGGAGCAACGGGGACGCCGACAAACTTGTAAACTAATTCTGCTATCTGATGGGGATTGGTACCAAGATCTTCGTATCTTAGCAAAGTATACTTTCCCTGTAACCATGGTGGAGCAGTAATGGCGTATTTAATATTACGTAACATTTGATCACATAAATTTTTCGAATAACTTTTCAAATCATCTGACGAGTTTGTACTCGAGTTGTCTTCCGATAAAAAATGCGTGAAAACGATTGCTCGAGGATCCCTCACAAGATGGACCACTTTGAGCGAGTAGTCAGAGCTATCTTTGTCCATTAAATATGACAATTTATGCACGTCTGTGAACTGCACCGTCTTCACAACGGTGTGTTGATGTAACTTACATATAGCGGATGTGGTTTGCGGTTTTAGTGGCGTGCACATGCGAATACTGTAAAATGAACGAGAATTGACAGGCGGACAAAGCGGCGGAGCCGACAACGCTCTACTAGCCAAGCGGCTTTTTAGCGAACTATACTGAAAAGACATAAAATTTGCAAAGTATGATAATTCATCGAACTTGCAATGGAATATGCCGTCAAGTAAATGCGTTACCATGGCATCGTATACGTCTGTTGGTCTGTTATCTTTGTAATAATTTAAGGACCGTAATGGTTCATATAAATAAAAAACTTGTGGGTTTTGATTAAAGAGTTCACCAAGCAATGAACTACCACAATACTGACTAGACACAATCAAAATATTCTGTCGCATTTTACTGCCATGTTGACTCATCCAGGAATTGAACTCCAACAGTTTATTCAACCTCTCGTACATTGCAACTTTTTGTCTTAACTCTTGTACCTCACTCAACGAGATATCAGATGTGTTATGGTCTGTTATTATCTTCAGAGTTTCCTGTTGTAACTTCCTCACGTGTGAACATGGCGGTGCTCTAGATTCTAGCTCATTTATTTCGTGGCGACTTCGGTCTTCGTAATAAATATGAAGTACAAGCAGGTAAATAATTGCTATTAATAAAACTATCCATAAAACTGTGTCTCTTGATTTTCGCACTCGTTCTGCAATATATTCAACTTTCATTATAAATATGACTTTTCCCAAGGAACTTAAAAACCGAGCCTCTTGGTAAATGTTAGAATTTCTGTATTGCTCATTTTTCACACCAATGTATTTACTGATGCAGAATAAACTTTCGAATATATTAATTCGAGCATTTCAAGGTTAAATCAATATGTTTTCGCTCTGCTAATTACAATTACTCAAAATTGTCTGACCTTCTCATTGTCATATTCTTATTCATCTCAAGTTCGCGTAGAGGAGTTAATACCTCTGATTGTCAGTCAGTTCAGTTGAAAGTGTCAGTAAATTTAATATGTGCCGAACACTAATTGAATTCAATAGGTGCTGTGATAATTAGCAACAATACGGCTGTGATTATGAATTACTGAAGCTACCCAACCATGGAAACCTTTATCACTTTGAGGATGATTCTTAAATTGAGTATTACAAACTTTAGAGCAGCATGACCCATTCAAGGTGGGTTTTATTTACCCTGCTTGAAAACAATCTTAATTACGTGAAGACAAGGGTATCGACAGCAAACCCCTTGTATAACAGTGTTATTTCGTTTCGCTGAAAACGTAAGGAACCTTGCGGTAAATTTTGTCATGTCAAAATCGAAGTCGACTTGTTTTGATTTTGTTTTACTCTGCTCTAACAGATGTCACGTGTATCTCCAAACCGTACGCTTAAAACAACAAACAAAAACAAACAGACAGTTTTTATTGGTATTTAACATTGCAGGAAATTTAACCCGAAAGCTTTTCAGCTGAAGAGCATACTTATTAATCGATCAACAGTTTTTCTTTTTTAGTAAAAAACGAATGCGCGCAAAAAGAGGGTGGTGAAGGGAAATTAGGTTTTATGGTACCTATACCCAGACAAAAATAGTATAAAGCTGAAATTTTGCACCAAGTGACTCAGTATTGTTATAAGTCACCTGAAAAAACCTCATTGATTGGACAATTTTGACAGCAGAAATTCATAAAAAATTAAAAGGATTGTTTTTATATTGACACACCTCGTCCCCAGGGCTTGGTAGGAATATAAAAAGCTTAACAAGCCCTGGGGGGCGAAGTTGATATGGACAACCAGTACAACCTTTCGGTGAAAAGCTTCTGTAGTTTTTATGTTTTTTGTACTGTCACAAAAGCTTTAGATGTCGTTCCACAGAACCGGTGGCGGAAATGGATGTCAACGTTGGAAGCCATATGTGTAGTCATGGTCCCTGACAATCTCGTTCCCAGGGTTTTTTCTCTTCTGATATGTGGCTAGCGCGCCATTACGCATATCTCAGAAGGCAAGGAAACATCTGGGACGAAATCAGGCCCCTAACCCTGTGTCACCGGCTTTATAACCATATAAATATTCGAATCAGCTTTTTTTCTCTACACGAAGATAATAAAAATGGGGATATATGACATGGAATTTATACGCAACACGTAAAATAAAAGAATGTATTTATTTAGTCACTCTTATGTTCGTCGAATTTTTTTAAATATCTTGCATGTTCTTTGTACGTTAAAGCCTCAGAGTTTACTTCCACTATGCGATTTTTGTTCAAGAAAGTGTGGCACTGGGCCATGCGGCGGCAACCATATAGGACGGTTCCAAAACGGTTTTTCTACACCCAGCAGTTCTCGAACTTTGGAAGATATTAACTAAAAATATAAAAAATCTATATCTCTACTTGAATACAAATGACAATTCGTCCCCAGTGCTCCGTAGTTATATAGTACTTGTTTGAGTTCATTATTTTCTACACGTTTCCACTTGGGTTAGCGTAGGTTCCAACCTCGTCCCCAGGCTCTTCTGGCCCCTGAGCCTTTAGGCTTTTTAACTTTGGACCGGCTGAAGAAGTCCCGGGGACGAGGTTGGAATCTGAAAAGATCTGAAAAAATAATAATCAATCAAGTTTAGATTTAGGTTTTGAGGAAAAAAAATTGTAACTGGAAATTCGGCTTTATTCACATTAATTTATTCACAGTTTTATCTGGTCAAAATGATAATGGCTTAACCAAATTTTTTTAAGTAAAAATATTAGGTGGTTTCACCAAAAATCTAGCTATAAATGACCGCCCAAACAATCGCTGGAAAATGCGTTTCCTCAAACAGCTATTTTCAAAAAGGTTTAGATGATAGGAGACGGTTTTTAAAGAGTTGTTGCTACATCTGAAATTTATTATCACATTTGCCTTTATTTACCAAACATAATTTGGTTGTTATGGATACTTAGTTATTACAACAATTCCATATCAATCGTAAAAGGTAATGTTTGTTCGTTATCTTGAAGCTAAATTTGAAAAATTTAATAACACATTAAAAGTTGGACGAACCTTTTTTGAGGGTGGTTTTGAAACAGATTTCAGGTTAGAATTTTAACTTAACATGTTTCCCTCCTCCACATTAGAAATCTCTGATCCCAGATAAACACATTAAAATCCCTTGCGTCGTAAATTTTATAAGCAGTTAAAAATATTGTTACTCGATATCACTCACAGCAATGTGTTCAAAATTTGTTACTCCTAGCTTCGGTAACGACGAAGCGTCGATATTAATCATTTTACGACCGTCGATAAAGTTTGATACGAAACATTGTTCGTATTCAGGAAGTTTGACTTCTTCGCATATCCAAGCACCGACATCTTCGATACTCCAAGTTAGTATTAAAGGAACGCCATTTTTATCGAAACTTGGAGTAAAGTTTTTCTTCAGAATTGGTGTTACAGCATCCGTCATGTTGGCGTGAATCCGTAAAAACCCATGATAATCCTCACCGAATAGAACGTCAAAGTATTATAACGTCAAAATAAATTTGACGTCACTTGAGTCATTGTAACCAACAATGGACGGACGCAAGTTGGGAAAGTCGCTGAATGTTGTTCATAATGATGAAATATGGTATGTTCAATTTTGCTTGCAATATGCTGCCCTGATCTCGCTTCTCGTCATTCTTCTTGTGGAAAAAGTTGAAATAAACCTGAAATTTGTAATCTGTTGTTTGTTTCATGATGAAAACACGTGATCAATGCAATGAAAAGTGTACGCTATTTATTCGCATTAAAGGAAAATGAAATTTATTTTTTTGCAAAGACAGAGAAGCAAAATTCTGATTTAGTTTAAGTATGTTATCAAAAACCGCACCTTAGCGATATATATACAAGCGCCATTTCTAACCTACAGGCGGATTTCCACAACGAGATTGGTCGGATCGATCGACATCAATCGATAAAAAAAGGAATCAATCGTACTTTTGTTTCGATCGATTCGATCGATTTCGTTTAAGTTGAAACTCGTCTAAGTGTCACATTTGTACCAAATAGATTTTGTTGGAATATTTTATCCTTTTAATATTTTCACGTTATTATATTATAAACATTTATCTTCTTTATATTCATAATACACCTTGTCTGTCTCTGCTCGATTTTATAGCCGTGCTATGACCACACAAAATGGCAAATAGCATATGCTATATTTTAAGGACGGGCGAACCAGTGGATTTATTAACCGACTAGCATGTGAAATTGCTCCCTGTTTGTTTGTGTCCAAAATGGTAGCTATCAGTAACGATGAGTTAATAAAAATAATAATAATAATAATAAATACTTAAAGTGGCTAGCCCAGAAAATCACAAAAACCTATAGTTAGTGGATTGTTTCCACTGGGGGCCACTAGAACAAAAAAAGAAACAAAAATGATAAACCTTAGACTGCCTCAGGTCAATCAAACATAGTAACATGTTTTATAATCTGTTAAAATTGAAAAAAAGAAAGAATGGAATTCAAAACAGAAATTAAAAAGTGATCTCCGTTAGAATTTGTCAAATACATTAGAGATGGAAGTCTTAAACGAAAGTAGATTTCCATTACAGGTCACTTGGTCTGGAAGATTATTCCACACTTTTGCAGCTCTAAACGGGAAGGCTTTTTTTGATAAATTCCGTGTTGACCAAAGTGTGAATCTGTTTTTTGAAGCTCCCCCTGGAAATAACAACTAGTCTTGAGATAATAACCGAAGTATCTTGTTTCTTATAGGAAAGATCACATTAATAGAGAACTGATAGCACAAAAGCATTGGCCGCAAAAATGGGGATTTCTTTCCGACATATATAAAGAGGTAGGTACGACATGCAACCTTCTCCCCAGTGCTTTCTTAAGGAGAGCTTTTAACGTCACTACCAGGAAGAGTCCTAGACACAAGGTCTTTATTTTGGATATAACTGAACTATGGTTCTATTCCGTTGGGTTCTTAAACAAACGGTTATCAAACGAAATAGTTTCATGCATGTATCATAACATCGCATTATCTCTTTCAGCTTCGATCAGAAGAAAAACCGAACAGTACCAACGATGATACCAAAAAGTCGGAACCGAAAATTAGAAAATCTAAATTTCCAGCAACCGATTCAAATATGATTGGATGGAAATCAGCATTAACAAAGCAAAACCCGTACGGAATTCCAGAAGGCCGAGCAAGAGGAAGATGTGACATTCTCAGAACATTTAATTGGCCACAAGAAAGCCAGTAAAAATCATTTGAAAATAAAGAACTATATTTTCAGAGTGATATTATTACTTGATGTCATAACCCAATCATTTATTAGTCGGTCTTCAGTGGATTTAAAGAGTTTAATGCCCTAAAGATCCGTCCGCTGTGAACATAATATTGACAAGAGAACTTTGAAAAGTTTGGAGTGCGTGTTATTTAGATAGAAACGCTGTTCTTTATTGCTTGTGGCTGCGATCTTCAAAAATCCGCTTTTTTCCTCAATATTATATCCACGATTGTAGGTCCAGGTTAAACCCTGTAGGTCTCTTATAAAAAAAACCGGTGTATTTTCAATACGGTAAACCTCGTCAAGTTTACAACGAAACCTTCCAACAAACTTGAGTCTTAGATAATCGAGGTAACAAAAAATAATTTTTCTCCTGTGAAAATAAACTGAAAGCGTTACTCCAGTTGCCAGTAAATAATGATCTGTGGTCCAGACGTACCACTGGATGCTGTTGTTACTGTTTTTAACAAGGCTTCGGTTCATCTGATCTACAAAAGCAAGCACAACAACTCCCCAGCTAAACAACTATCTTTGTCAAATTTCTACACTCTTAATCCACCACGACGATGGGTACATTTTTTTAAAATAACAAATAACAATATATCGAGGTTTTTATGTATTTCATTACTTAATTACTTATTACTTAATAATTACAATAGGAAATTTTACAAGTTTCTTAAAATTCAGATTGTAAAAACGTTCTAAGAAAAACGAAACACAATTCGCGATTTACGATTGTGAACACGTAACACATACATGCATTTAGCGTAAAAACACATAACCGGCAAATATTAACCAAAAATCTTGGATGGACATTCCTTTGAAGCTCTACAATAGATATTTGTCAAGTACAAACGTTAATGAGGCCATAACGGGACTAGCAGCCCACAAATGTGTTAATTTGCATGGACAAATGAGGAAACAAGGCTGGTCAAACCCAAAATCCATACACTTTTACATAAATACGAGAAAGTCAAGATGACTCACCATTTAAATAAGTTGCAATTTACTAAAAATCATCTACGTCAACAGGCTTACCGCCATACTATCTTTAATATCTTACCAACTTATCTTCATATAAAACATTTCTGCTACAATCACTCCTTTTAACATGAAATTGACGCATGTGTATTCAATTCACTCAAGTTAAGGTGACTGTGCAAAATCTCTAGTTGGAACGTTCTTTCTCCGAGGTCTCCTGTGGACTGTCCTTGTTTCGCCGTTTACTTTCTGTTCGGCAGTCTGTGTTTTAGTCTTTTTCAAAGGAGATTTTCTGGGAGAACGGGCTTTAGATAAGCCTGCACCAGTAGCTGGTGCTTTCGCTGTCAAGTTTTTTGAAGACGTTTTCTTTGGAGTGGCAGAGCGTTGACGTTTTTTAGCACTAGGTGATGATAATGGAGAAACATCCTTTTGTTTACCGCGCTGTCGTTTCTTTGGACTAGGCGACGAGTCCGAATCGTCAACAGTAGCACGGCGTTTCTAAAGTATAGTAAAAGGTAAAATTGATTTTACTGGCAAAGCACAGCTGAATTTTCCCTCCACAGTATAGACGGAAAACGGAAATGGTGAAAGCATGGCTCCAAACAGTCTTTAAGTTATCCCAGGCACCCAAGGTTCAGAGATAACATTAAGAGACATCAATAATTCAACAATTTCGGCAATCCCTTTTAAAGAGACTCATCGAGGAAGTGATAAAATGTCCATGTGTGTGAGACACTTGTCTCAGGTTTTTTTAAAATATTGGAATGAAAAAGTATCCTTGAGAAAAATATCACAAGGCAAAAAAGCAGAATTAAAGTTTATTTGTTAAATATTCTTTTTATCACAGCAGCTTACTTTTTACGTTTCTATACTTTCCGTGGAGTGGAAATTTAAATTATAATTTAACATTTCGTTTTTCTCTTTCCCTATCCATCCATAAGGGGGTTAAGCTGAATTTCCATTTCATGGCATGGACGGGAAACGAAAAGCGGAAAGTGGAAATCAAATTCCAATCTCCACTTCAAGAAAGCGCGGAAACAGGGTATCGGCGCGATCAAAACAATTATGGGTATTATGAGTAAAATAAGATAAAAACAAACAAACTCAGATGCTACTTCTTCTCCTTCGAAGACGACAACAACAAAAAGCAATAGAAATCGTCGTAAGCATCGTATGTGGGTTAGGAAGATTTTTGCTCAACGAAAACAATGTTTGACTTGGAATACTTTTTCAAATATTATAAAATGATTGCAAGAAAATATGAGGAGTTGTTACGACGTTTGAGTCCCGTGATAATAAAATCGATCGAAAAAACGGAATCAATTTCTCCCAGTGAACGACAACAGTCACCGTGTCAATATGTTCACATATCGCTTGCTGTCGCTTTCAAAATGCAGCCCACAACAGTTAGACGCATTGTCCGAGAAGTTTGTGTTGCTCTATGGGAGGCATTAAGTAAAGAGTATCTTCCGCATCCAAAAAGCAAGTGTGAATGGATAATCACAAGTTTTTAAAGGAAGTAGAGTTTTCTTCATTGTCTTGGCGCAATTGATGGTAAACTAGTAGGTATGCAGGCCCCACCAAAGTCTGGTTTCAGTTCTTTTACGTGCAAGAAACACACGCCTTTGTACTAGCAGTTTTACTAGCAGTTTTTGATTCTGATTACAAGTTTCTTCTTGTCGACATTGGAGACTCAAGACGAAACAGTACGCGAACTAAAATTGACTTCAATTGAACTTTTTTAAAACGGAAAATTCATACTATCCTGCATGGTCAAAATATCTATATTTATATAAACGATATTAAAATACCGTTTACCGTCTTTCGTCCATACCGCAAAGTGAAAATTCAGCTTAATAAGATGAAAGAGGGAATAAGCAACACAAAGTAAATCCTCAAAGGCAATCTTCCTTTGAAAAAAGCGTTCATTTTGTCAGTTTTTCCGCCGTATTCAAATTGACACTACGCTACGAACCGTCAAAAAAAACAAATATATGAAAGAAATTAACAAGACAAAAAACAAAATGTATTGGCAAACTAAACATCCACGAACAAGCAAATAAAAAAACACCTGTGGTGAAGGCTTTTTGCTTGGTAAACAAACTGAAACATCATCGTCTTTGAAACCACATTTAGACAAGCCATCACTAAACAAGCTTCTCATTTTCTTGTAGTTTGGCCTTTCATCGTATTTCAAACTTGCAACAAGTTTTAGATATTCACGCAGGTGAGCTAAAATAAAAGTCGGGATAAAGATAAGCTCGTGGATAAAAAGATTTTCTTTCATTTTTAAAAAATGGTCATTGTAATCACTATATATCCGGCAAATTAGATTTGAATGAATATGCCTGCTTCAACCGTTTCTAGTAATTGTGCCAATAATTAAAATTATAAACTTGGACAATAACCATTAAATTATAACTAATAAAAGTTTACTTGGTGTGTTCCCAGCACTAAAACAAGATTTCACAAACGCATCAATGTCATCCATATATCTAAATTCAAACATATTAAAATGATTTAAACAGTAGATAAACTTCAATCTTCTGTCTTAATCTTACCAATTTTTACGTGTAGACACTTTATTGATTAGCACAAAGCAGGTATGTCGCGAATCCTTTGGAGAATATTCAGATGCATGAAATTTTTCAAATTGACCATATAGCAATATTCGCTTGTGTTAATTTCAGCGAAATGGAGCAAAAACACTAAGGCATGTTTTTCACAAGCAGGATCAAACTTTCACTGAGGCTCAATGTTGCTTTACGTTTCTCTCTTACAGGCTCAACTGTTGCTTACATGTTGATTGTTGACTATCAACTTGACAGACCAAGTTCACGTGCTTGCTTGCCCAGTTAGGCGTGTGCTCAAACCTTCGTTTTAATTGCGTTTATCGTCGTGTGAAACTAATGCGCTGTTTTTGTAATCCCTGTTGTATGTATTTTTATTTTTTTACATAACCACTTCGGGCTGGCTGTGGCTTACGATTTACATAGACTTTGCTTATAAAAAAAGGGCGTACACAAAAAATTAGTACACCCAAAGCACTTGAACAGTAAGCCAAAGATACCTACTTAGTTTTTTGTTTGAATACATAATCTTTGTTTTCTAAATTATCTTCCCAGGGTAACCTTTTGCAACAACCATTGCATCATACAAAACCAAGTATTTCCATATCGCCACGACGAGACGGAGCTGAACAGTCGACATTAAAGTTGACATTGAAAATGACAACACACAGAAAACACATGGTACATCAAATACAAAAGGGTCCATATATTTATATGTAATGTTGTTAGCTTAATAATACCCGATTATAACGTTGGTGAAACCACTGAAGAGGTCATAAATATACTTTTTTAAATAAGTCATCCTAATTTAAATTTGTTCAAGTCGGAAAACATTTTCGACAAGAAATGTCATTCTCCTGCTTGCTTAACTCATCGCCATTCACGTCGACAACGGCAAAATACCAACATGGATAGGCGAAGCTAACATTACACTATTAAAATCAGACAGTGGAAGTCAGTTATACAAAAAAGTCTCATTAATTTTACAAAAGAATGAAGGTTGCTCGATTAGAACCCACTACAAAAATACAGAACACAATCCAAGATAAGACAGGTTTAGGGTCTACCTACCACAGCCTCTATGAGCATCCCTGCTTGTGTATTCAATGGTACCATCATGTTTTCGCTTTGGATCTTCTTTGTAAGGAACATGCTTACCGTTGGGACAATACCTGTACGCTAAACCATAATCAAGCAAATACACCTAAAAAAAGTTACCACGATAAATTTGCGCAGTCCATACAATACCGTTATCACAATTCAGTGAATGTTTTCGTTAAGAATAGTCATGAGACAAATGAACTATAAGAAATACCCTAATCATGGTACTAATTTTTTGAGGGTATTTTATTTCGTTGGGCAAAACAAGATACATGGGTTTTCCAAATGGTGTGTGAACATTTTGCAGGTACTTAATTTCGTCAATAGTCAAAATGCTATTAAATATTATTGAAAGAAAGGTGCCTTTTAAAGGATTCTTTCCAGTGATTTTGATGATAAGTTTTTTCACTTTGGGAGAAAATTTAATGAATTATTGACTTCCCAGACTTTTTTCTTCGCATCATGAACAACATTTCACAGGCAATAAAATTCCGCACAATTGGCCAAATCTGCGTAAACCATAGTAATTCAGTACCCCTTAACTTAAGCAAACAAAACATTTATGCGTTTGTTACTTTTCATACTTTACGCATTATACTTCCTGAGGTTGAAATAAATTGAAATGTGCACATCAACTCATGAATACTGTAATTGAATTATAGAAAGTAGAGTGTGTTTTACATTTACACCTCCCCTCCCTCTTTCAACAAAGTCAACAACATAGTTCAGGAGGATGTGACATGCTTAAAAACATACTTTGGTTTGGTCTGCTTTATTGAAGCCCATCATCAGTTGGACGATTTGATATCAGCATGCACATATTCATTTTCATGAATATACTCAAGCGTATCTAACTAAAAAAGAAACCATTTATCAAAGAGAGAAAAAATATTTTGAACGGTATTAACAACAAATATTAAAAACAAATATTTTGGTTTCAAAATACCATCGGCGTAATCTAATAACATTTTCTTGTTTGTGTTTTAGAAAATCCTTTTAAAATCACGCCTCTACTGTTGCTAACAGTTGCTCAAATATAGAAAATATAGTTACTTACAATACGAAGACAAGAGAATAGACAGTTTTTTTCTGGAAATTGGAAATTGTGTTCTTAATATATTTTTTCAACATCTGTTCCAAATCTATCCATGACCATGAAGCGATATTTTGTCCCTTCATGTTCAAATGAACCGCAGTACCAATGTAGACAGGTATACCAAGATATTCTTTTTTATTAGATTTTGCCCAAGAATTAACTAAAAATTAAAATTAACCACAGAAAAATACTAACGCATACTATAGTGTATTCCTTAAGACTAAAACATTCTTTGAATTTTATTGGAAAAACCATATAAACTTATGGGTTTGGTGCACTATAGCATGTCAAAATTATCCAATTTCCAAATTATCCATGGTTTAGATTTTTTCCTTTCTGTATGATGTTGAAAAATTTTTATGGCATCCCACTTTTTAAAAAAAGTTGTATTCAGTAAACTCCAATAGCAAACCTGGAAGAGAACAATGGCACTAAGTAATAGTCTTACTCATATCTGACTTTGCTACTCTCTGGTAAAAACGCCAACTCGACAAACAGTGGTCCATTAGCATGAGGCTCCTAAATTAATAAACAGTTGATAAACAATTGTATGTTACATTTTTTTTTTATTTATTTCAAAGTCTTACAAAGACAATAAAACTCACCACTTTTAATGACATTATTTGCATTATTTTGTGTCACTTCCTTGCTGCTTAGAGTGTCACCTAAAATAAATGTTATTTGTATTATTTGTTTATTTTTTGATTGATATTCTGAAACTAAATTTTTCACAATCAAAAACCACACAACATTTTTACAAGTATAAAATAGATTTTCACACAAATTTGTTACAAGTAATACATTTGTGGTGACAAAAAATGTTCAAGTGACATGAACAGACCTGTCTATATATATTGGAGGTATTTTAAAACAAGTTAAACAAAATAGCATTCAATTTTAGTCAAGAAAAATTGAAGATTCTTCCCTGGTCTACAGTACATCTACAATATACACTGTATAGGTGTATATTGTAGATTATTTTTAACTTAAAAAACAACAAGAAAAAACACAATCTGATAATATTCTGTGTTATTTTTATTTTTTTATTTATTTTTTATTTTTTAATTGATAGACTTATAAAACATTAGCCTGCTTCATGTTGGCAAATCTGTTATTCACAACACTTTGTTTTACTACTGCGTGCTTCCATACACAAACAATAGTTAAATTAAGAGAGAAAACTTGCCAAACATGCCAACTTGAATAAGAAACGCTAAAAATACATCTGTAGCCTAAATCAGGAGTGTGAAGCTCATTATTCATCAAGTACACAAACACAATTTAACAAAAACTAAACATTATGCATTAAACATTAAACATTAAAAGAAAGTTTTTAAGAGAAATTAGAAATATCGACAAACCTAAGTAAATATAGCCAAATCCACCCTGTCCAATAACAGGTCCAAGTTTCCATTGTTTCTTCATTAGGTCCGTCATTTCTAAACCAGGTAGTATTGGCTTGGACATTCCCCGAGGGGTACCTTTGCATTTTAAAACAGGTTTTTTTGGCACTTTCTTAGTACTATTTTTTTGGTGGCATCTTTTTTAACAGTAGATTTTAGCTACATTTATCTAAAATATAAAAGCAAGCCTATATATAAAATTAAAAACAAAACTTCTCAGAGATTTCCTCAATAACCATTATATATTTGTAAGTAATCCACTAAAAACTTCAAATTTTATTTACATATCAAAACTGTTACTTTTGTTTATGTTTTTTAACAGACGAGTGATTTTGTAACATGACAAGAATGGGATTTATACATCAAGGTGGCCACTGAAATCCATGAGCGAAAATTCAGTACATTTTCAAGTATAAATCCACAAACGTTTCAGCATACTAAAGAGCATGCATTATTTAGGACTTTCAGGGTAAGCGTGTCGCATAATGTTTATCCTATTTTTACATCAAATTCAACATCGGATTTGGCTTGATTAAAAATATTGCAAGAAAGCGTAAATGTAATTAAGATTTTTTTCTTGTTGTTTTGTTTTTTAATGTTCATGTATTTATGCAATCAAAAATCTAACATCAAATGACCAAATTAGTTTCGAATCTGTGTCAAGTTGCGCTTTCATTATAAAACTTTAACACCTATGTAAAAAAAACACAAAAAATGATCAAAAATGTGAATATAAATATCTCAGTTTTTGTACGCTGTTTTTAACAATCAAATCCAAGATGTAGGGGCAGGTCCCACCTTCATCATGGTTTATTATTAGAAAAAGCCCAGTGAAGCTGTAAAAAAAATCAATTTTTTTTTGAATAAATACTTGCTGTATGTTTTAGATTTCAGTAAAAAAGTTCTCTACGCAAGTATCACCTACGTTTGAGCATTGTTTAAATCTATTTTGACAGAAGTTCCAATAAATTTTTTGTGGTTAAACAATTTAAAAAAGTTAAATATTTGGAAAAAAGAAGAGGTTCATTTATTCGAAATAGATGTATTCTAAGCATTTGTTTATCATTGTGGATTAGTTTAGATGTATGTTTTAGATTTCAGTAAAAAAGTTCTCTACGCAAGTATCACCTACGTTTGAGCATTGTTTAAATCTATTTTGACAGAAGTTCCAATAAAATTTTTGTGGTTAAACAATTTAAAAAAGTTAAATATTTGGAAAAAAGAAGAGGTTCATTTATTCGAAATAGATGTATATTCTAAGCATTTGTTTATCATTGTGGATTAGTTTAGTCGAATTAATTTAATCCTTGCTTATAAAATGGCTAGAAATAACATTAAGGGAAATAAAGTTAAATTACTTACTTAAAAATGGGAATATTTTTGGATACAAGGAAGTCGTAGAAAATTTAATTACATTT